>UXGD01002424.1:0-26177 GCA_900474315.1 Torymus auratus | reverse complement strand
CTTGAGTTTAAGTATTCAAAACTGCTGAATAATTAAAATAGTATAAGAAAAATTTCATTATTTTATTTATCAAACTTGCGTTATTATCGTAAAATTTAAACTCAAACAAACTTTTAAATTGAAAATAAATAGATAAATAATACGCGCGAAGCGCGTTAAATGTAGCTAGTATATTATAGGATGTAAGTTTATAAAATTTTTAAGTATCGCCACAACGATATTATAGGCTATTTTTTATATATAGAATCAATTTTACACATATTATATATTTTTTGTAAAGGATATATTACAAACGTATATATAGAAAAGTATGTGCATCGGAAAAATTTGTGTATATTCTGGATAAACGATTGCCGAGATTTAGGCGGTTAATGAAATTTCTATATACGCGCTCGCCGACTCGCGCGTGAAATTCACAATAAAAAGTTTGTTATGTACTTTGTAAATTTAACGCTTTATCGGTGCGGTTTATGAGGCCGCATTATAATACCACGAGAGAAACGAAGAGAGAGAGAGGGAGAGTGGATTTTTAATATACTCGCTCGAATCGCTCGCGCGCCGGTACATATATTTACGGAGGAAAAACTCCCTGGCATAATGCATTTAAACGTAAAAATTAAATAAAGATTACACTTTATATGTATAATAGCTTGGCGAATGAAATTGTAAATTGTACGTCAGTTGGCAGCTTAGACGACGGCAAGCGAGCGGTTCGACTCCATTGCCATTAGGTCATAAGTTGTATAACGAAAAGAAGTGCCTTTTATTTTTTACAAATTAAACGACTCACTGCGACAAACCGAGTGTGGCTTTTTTTCTTTATTAGCGTGCCGGGAGAAGAAAAACAGCTCGCGTATATGTACGAGCGATTACTCTTATATTTTTTGGAATCGGATATTACACATGACAGAGAGCGGAAAGTGCCATATTAAACGACTGGTATATAGAAGGAATTATTATATAAATATACACCGCGTCAAGACTGAGCGTGCGAAACGTTTCTTAGCTCGAAAAGCTCATAAATTATTCATCGTTTTTTCAAAAGTAAAGATAGACTCTTCAAAGACTGATGTATATTACCCACACACACAATGGTATATAAGCCTCTCTGCCCTATACACCGCGATATAATAAATCAGATTCGAAAAAACCCGATCGAGATCACGGCTCTATCCGTGTAATTTCGCGAGATCGTTGCGGGGAGAAGAGAGCTCGTAAGAAATTGGAGCTGTCGGCGGATCGGCAGAGAGGGAGAGAGAGAGCTTCTATACGCGAGTCTTTTTTCCTCTCTCTCTCCGGTGCAATAAAGAAGAAGAGCCTCGGGCGCGGCTTTGTATGTGTGTGTGTGTATGTATGTAGCGCGTACGCGCGCGCGTCTTTTCCAATTAATTGTATTAATCATGAAATTGGAGGAGGCCTAATTACACTTAATAACGTAACCGTTAAATAATCGCTCCGGATCGGGGCCATCATCGGTGGTCTGTTGCATATAGCGCGCTGCTCGGTTGTTCCTCTCCCCGCGATATAACTATATGTATACACTCGTGTCTACGCGCAAGCGCGCGTGCGCGAATGAATGAATAAAACGAGAATTTTCGCTGCACCGGCGATATAAGTCTCTTCCGTCCTGCGATGAGTGCGCGCGATTTGCGCGAGAGCAAATGTGACTGGGAAGCGCTTATAGTATGATGCGACTAATTCTTAAGATGCGGAAGACAGGCATTATCTCTTTCTTGTAGTTTCTTTCTTCCATTATTATTTTTTTTTTCTTTTGTATAATTCTCATCCACGTTCCGTCGTACGTACAGCAGTTGGCGCCGATGATGATTTTTGTATGTGATTATGTGAATACATAAAGTCGATTCCGTTACCTGCAATTTCGTGAGCCTTCATTTTTTTCTTCCCCCCTGCCCTGCCCTTACCTGCCACTTGAATCCATTTTAATTTTTTTTTCTCTCTCATTCATTTCAATTTTGTGTTTTATTTTCTTCTTTTTCAGACGTCCATGCCAGAGCGAAGGTACTACTTTGTAAAGTAAAGTTATTCAGTAATATTACATTTCCATATATATACCTATATACTGACCTATGGAAGAAGTATATATGTACATATACTTCCTGCGCACATTTTTTTTTTCAACATTTTTTACGTAAGAAATTGCGCGCCATCTCTATACTCTTTGCATACCTTTATACTGCGAGTTTTACATAACAATTCACGGCCAATTTTAAAAGATTTAAACTTCTTTTATGTATAATACATATACCAACGACTATGTTATATATGCCCTGACAATTCATACAATATAGGATATGTATCATATACATACATAAATATATATGTGTAATATATACACAGACGAATTTCGAAATTTTCATATGTCCAGAATGAATAGTTAATCGTGACCTTTGAACGATGACTCTGAATTAATGATCTTCCAATAATATTTAACAACGATATCTATCCAAATATAATGCCATATTCATGATGCGATATACATTCCCTGATATTTCGTTATTAATGCCCAATAATATAATCCTCTTCTCTCTCCCGCCCCCTTATACACGCGCCCACTGCAATCGATCGCTAATGTTTTTTTCCCGGCTTTTCGGGGGGGCTGTTCCAGCAGACAGCTACCAGTATCAGCTGCAATCCATGTGGCAGAAGTGCTGGAACACCAATCAAAGCCTCGTGCACAATCTGCGCTTTCGTGAGCGCGGACCACTCAAGTCCTGGCGGCCCGAGACGATGGCCGAGGCGATCTTCAGCGTGCTGAAGGAGGGACTCTCGCTCAGCCAGGCTGCTAGGTAAGCATGCGCTTCTTTTCTTCTCCAAAGATAGCATATTATAAGTTATTAGAAATTTTTCTTGATTATAATTTATTACAGAACAAAAAGATTTTAACAATGGTATTTCTTCGTATTAGATAGAATCGTTATTAACGCATAGAGAATCGTTCTTATATAAATTTTTCGAAATCATAGGAAGTATGGATATGCATTTAATGAGGGCTTTTTAAGAATTCCAGAAGTTGATGTATCATTCGTATATAAGATAGAGCGATCCAGAGAGAGAGAAAATTCTCTACATACTTAAAAGTAATTACCCTAACTATTCCAGGCAACATTACGAGGCATGTACTGTAATGTAATGAATATTCATGCTTCCGATGATCGTTAGTAGCCTCTAAAAGATCGTTATCGCTCGCTCGCGCGCGGCCAGAGATTTTTTAACGCCATTACTAATATATATTTTGACGCGTTGATTATGACGCAGCAGCAGTAGCGCGCGAGAGAAAAAAATTGTACAGCACGTATTATATATACACTGTTCTCTCTCAAAAGCATGGACTGCAAAATTTACATGTTATAACGTTTCCCCCTAATTAAAGGCAGCGAAAGATGTGCGCGTGCGCGCGCGAAAAAATATTTACTTGGAACAGCCGGCTGAGTATGTTTTCGTCTGCGTTATAACACACGGGGCCGGCCGCTCTTTATATATACTGCAGCAGCATATAATCGAAATCGCAGCTCAAGGTATATACTGCGCCGGCACAACTGTAATCAGACGATCGCATACGAATCCGTAATTTTTCGGTCGCACGCGCGCACTGCCTATATAGTCTCAATCTTGCGCGCGCGCCCTATATATATATATACACATATTATACGTAAGCGCAGCAGCGCACAGGGCAAAAATAATAATTTGGCATTGGTGTGTTTTTCTTTGCAGGAAATACGATATTCCATACCCGACGTTCGTACTTTACGCGAACCGAGTCCACAACATGCTCGGGCCGAGCGCCGACGGTGGAGCCGGTAAGTGTAATTCAAAACCGAAATGCAGTCATTAACGCGCGCGCAGGCGCAAGCAGGCGCGTGAGAGGGGAACCCCGGCGAGTATATAAGAGGAGCGGGTGGGAGGGAGGGAATGGATAAGAAGAAAATTTCAATGCGCGACGTTTATAAATAGCGAAAGCTCTTTCTCCCGTTCGCGCGCAGCATAAATATATACATACATATATGCGCGTGTATGTATATGCGCATAACGCGAGAAAAGAAATAGCCGTGGCGCGCCCGCGCAACAGGACGCGGAGAGCGAGCGCGAGCTAGCGAGCGGTGAATTTAGCCTCGCTCGTAAAAGGTACAATTACACATCGGGCCTCGAGCGCAGACGTATTAAGGCTCGTTCTACTCTGCGGTTACTCGATTTGACGGCCATTGTGTTTACTTAACTCGCGCTCTCGTTCGTTATTTTATTGTTCGCCGCTAACAGCCGCGACTATCTTTAACTTTTCTAGCTATCGCCTCGCGCTCCGGCCGCCTTCGCCATTTCTCTCTCTCTTTCTCTCTCTCTCTCCCTCCCTCACTTGCAGTTTCTTTTCCCCAACGCCGAGATTCGACGGCTCTCTGAGAGTGCCTAATCTTTTTTTCTTTTTCTTTTTTTTGTTTTGAGGGGGGAGGGAGAAAGGCTGCCTTTGAGCGAGTTAAAAAGTGTAATGGTTACGCATTTGAGACGGTTGTTGGGATTTTTAATTAAAAATATTTTGCAAGGCAGGAGAGATGGCTGCTGTAGATTAGTGTAAATAGCTTTAATTCAGAGGCTGTAAATTCATTAATCTTCGTTCGAATTGTGGTAAGACAGTGAGAATGTTAATAGTGTTTACAGTAAAATTTATTATCCATAC
This sequence comes from Torymus auratus, assembly GCA_900474315.1. NCBI lineage: Eukaryota > Metazoa > Arthropoda > Insecta > Hymenoptera > Torymidae > Torymus > Torymus auratus. The sequence goes on along the minus strand of UXGD01002424.1, from coordinate 21,490 downwards.
GAGACCAAACATATCAATGGATAAACTGACTTAAAATCTTTTAAATTTGCTATTTTATATACGAGTATGGTTTTTAGTTAATAAATTTTTTCTTTTCAAATGCTATTTACATTTTTAATAATATTACAATAAAAATAAGTGCCTCTGTGCCTTCAAATTAAAGTTACTTGCACTATCCTTAAAAAATATTCTATACAATAAATTTCTAATAAAGAATGAAAAAGCATTGAAAACTAAGTGTAAACATGTCAGATGTCAAGACAGTATTCTCTCTAAATTTGAATAAGATAATATTCACTTATTCGACAAATAAAATCTATTTCACTTTTCGTTTCGAAGTAGTGTTATATTATTTTTAAAAATAATAACTTTTTGAGGTAAAGTTTGGATTCATTTTCCATAAATATTTGTATACACATCGCGATGCCGGCGGTGGTCTATTATTAACTCCATACATTTATCTTTCAATAAAACAAAAAAAGTTTTTCAATAGTTTAAGGATTAAACGTTAAAAACGAAATACTTATATTTTAAATAATAAGTCGGGCGCCGAATGTCTATCAATATATTTTTTCGTTCTAATGATTCCATCGTCGGCTACTACAAAAATATGTTATCGTAACTCTTTTATGCCTATAATGAACGGTTGTACACTTATTGAAATATAAGGGTTTTTATTTTTTACATATAGATCTCTACACGAGAGCTTTCTTAACAAATTTATAGAAATTGATCAATACAACTTTATTTTGTCAGTAATCTTTCATTGATAACATTAGGGTATACAGAGACCACATCTTCAGTCAACATTTCCATACACTTGCGTAGAATCTTATGTATACGTGTACAAGCAAGAGCGGTCATTTACTAATTTTATTTTTGTTATATAATGAGTATTGAAATAGAAAAGATGAAAATTTCTCTTCTTTGGAAGTGAAAAATTATTTACTTGTAGAGCAAGTGTACATTTAACTTATTAATGAGCGACAAAAGCGCTCACTTGTAATATAGGTGAAATTTTCACTGATTCGAATTTAGAGAGTATACCTTCTTAAACTATAATAGTGGTGGAATACTTACTTGGCAACGAATGCATTATTGGAAACGATTTAAGGACCTCGCTTTTAAATTTATATATAGCGTTATAAATGCGAACATATGTCACTAAGATGTGTGATCCAGTCCTTAAGTTCAACTCGCTGCTAAGTTCAACGAGAATAAGATTTCACCCAGTTTCCGCGGCGGCTTGAATTAATAATTTTTCGTTAAAAATAAAAAACATTACGAGTTTCATGCATATGGGCGCTCGCGCGTTGAATTATTAAAAACTATATAATCTGGAGCACTATAAAGTGGGTTAATTAAAGCTTTTCTTTAATTTAAAACTACATAATAACTGGTAGTAAAAATATGTATTATTGACGCGACGGCCTATAAACTTTTATTGCGAGGGTATAAATTTAGATTTCCGATTAATGATACATTTTATTGTTTTAAACTTTAATCCCCCGCGACATGTATTTATGATAAAAATATTATTTCTGGCGCGCTTTCAAATCGCATTCTCGTTTTTCGGGGCGTAGACGAAGGGAAAGAGAGAAAAAATTTTGCTCGTTTTGTTTCTAGGTTTATAAATTTTTTTTTTCGCGCAATAGAAATACGCGAGCCATGCTCTCTCATATACTACAAAAAGGTATCCCTTCGCTCGCCCATCCACCGCGCAATAACATATCCCACTCAAACACAATATCGCGGTTCCAAGTAACGCACGTCATACTTTTCAATGATATATTTTTATCAGCGTACTTCGCTGCTATTCTTCTTCATCTGAACTATCAATATTTATCCAATTAAAAGAATATCAATTTGTTAGATTAAATATTCAAAACTTCTAAACAAATAATTTCTTGAATAATTATCGAAACATATTATAGATTTAAGACAAACATTTGTCAGACCTATAACATGAGTTTTGATAAAATAATTTAACGCATTCTAGAAATATTCATCTGATAGCAATAAATTTTTCAATTATTTTATTGTAGTAATTAATGCTAAAATGAATATTTATTTGCATTTGAAACGGACTTTTTTAACGCTGAACGTATATGTAATGTAATTACTTCACTTAATTATTTTATTGTCAGAAACAAATACATTAAAATAATATACAAATAAATATTTTTAAAGGCCGATTAAATTCGCTTTTCACCGTATACAATATTCGCGTTTCGCGGAAAGGTCTGAATAAAGGTAGTTATAGAGAACAATACATACAGATTTACAAAGCATTTTTCCAAATACTCAAAACTAAAAGCAAAAAAGTATATACAACAAACTTCTTCATCACCTACCGTTCGCGCTTTAAACCATTATCCGCTTATAATTGCGCATGTATAGGCATTCGGAAAATTTCCTGCCATCGATCGGGCTATCGACTCTTCGAAAACACGCGCTCGCCTTATATATCGCATGACCATATATACCTAAACACACTGCACGCGCCGTCGAAAGAATGCGCTCGCGTGTATATATATAGATTCGCATTCCAGCCTTATAGCAACGCTTGTGCCTGCATTATAATAATAATAATAGTAATACTAATGATAATAATAACGATAAAGCCATATAGAGACGCAAGTATAACATAAATAATCTATAGGTATATGCCTGCTTGCAGATCTGCGGCCAAAGGGCCGGGGGAGGCCGCAAAGGATCCTCCTCGGCGTCTGGCCGGACGAGCACATCCGCGGCGTGATTCGCGCGGTGGTCTTCCGCGACGGGCACTCGCCCCACATAGTCAAGGAGGAGCCGACCACCATGTATCCAGCCCTTGCGAATTACGGCGCCTGCAATGGACCCGAGGGAGCGGTCAGCCCCAGCGCGGCCGCCGCCGCGGTCGCCGCCGTCGCTCAAGGTATGTATATGTACACACTGCCCGCCGCCAACCCTCATCCCACCCTCCGATTTCATTAGCCGAAACAACGTCTTAGCAATTCGATTACCTTCTTCTCATCCTGTTGCTCGCTCGCTTGCCTTCTAATTCTTCTTCTCTCCTTTGCAGCATTAATGTCATTCGGGACGGCGATTTCCGCTGGAGTCGTTGCTTTTGTATGTCCCGATCTGGTACCCATATGGCATTTGTTTAATTCACTTTGCTTGAGATAATCATGTAAAGGTTCTTTTTAACACGTGCGTGTGTCTTGTGCATTTATGAGCGTCGTCGCGGTGATATCGAGCGCGTCTAGACGGGCAGAGGAAATTAGATGTAGATGGAAATAGTCAAATATATAATGACTAATGGAGTGGCCATTGAAGTTTTATGCATTTATTTTCTTGTTTATATATCTGCGCTGTGTTTTAGCGAACTTTTAATTTCATTATTTTTTAACACGTTGCATGTACAATATATATATTTTTTTTCTACGTATACGTCAATGCTGACTCATGAATTATTTCGCTCCTGAATCATTGAAAGTTGGCGTGTTTTAGAATATCATCAACTTTATATATATTCTATTATACGTTAATGTAGATGACAAAGATATGCCATCATACTATATATATAATTGTGTGACGATGAAATAATTGTCATGATAAGTGAAAATTCATAAAATCAACTAATTCAATTATCAGATTTAGAAAATATTTTCGGTATTTGCGTTTTCAGTATAAATTAAATTAGAGTGAAATAGAATTATCATGGCAGCCGTCAAACCAGTAATTTTATATTAATACGTAATACGCGATAACGCTTTCTATAATTAGCTTCATTTTTAATAGAACTAAAAAAAAAAGTTTTTCAAAATAGTACTTATACCCATTAAATTATTTCTCCTGTCACAACACATGTCATTGGACCAAATCTATTTTTTTCTCAATATATAAGTTCCTTAATTGGACCTAAGAAGACGCATCCTCCCTAATGTAGTTTTTATCGTCGTAAAATGACAATTCCCTCGCTACCGTAATTCCCCGTAATAACGTAGGCGTGCCTATCCCTCCAACCGTGACAGCTGCATTTTTCCACTAAGTCTATTTTTCGTCTTCCTCCCACATGGCTTTACTACGGTCACCCGTAATTTCCCATGACTCGCAAGAAAATCCAACTCTCACATCATATATTATAAAAACCGAAATAAAAGAAAAAACAAAGTTCTTCCCTAATCTCACTTGTGTTTTTCTCGTCCCTCGGGCGTTCCAGGTCTCCGCCACCAGATGTGCAGCATGGTAGCCGCGGCCCACTCGCAGCAACACGACATGCTGGCGACGAATCTCTCGACGAGCCTCTCGTCCAATCTCTCATCCAACCTCTCCTCCAACCTCTCCTCCAATCTCCAAGCGGCCATGCAGCAAGCCACTCAACAGCAGCAACAGCAACAGCAGCAGCAACAGCAGCAGCAACAACAGCAACAGCAGCAGCAGCACCACCACCAACAGCAGCAGCAGCAGCAACAACAGCATCAACAGCACCAGCAGCATCATCACCAGCAGCATCCGCACCACCACCACCACCACCACAACAACAACAACAGCGGCAGCGGTGGCGGTGGAATGAGCCTCAGCAGCATGATGTCGGGCGCCGGTACGCCGGGCCACAGCAACAACGGCAACTCGCCGCTGAACCTCGGCCTCGCCAGTCCCGGCTCAGCTGGCCCACCCGAGAGTCCCATGGAATCACCTCTAGCCTCGCCCCTTGGCTCCCTCATGGATCCATCACATCTGCCGCCCAGCGTGGAGGTCGGCATCGGCGTCAGCGGCATGACGTACAAGCCGGCGCGCAGCTACGTCAGCCCCCGGCCCGAGAATCTCTTCCAGGAGGACCTCTCCGACCTTGTAAAGAGCTCGCACGCGGCTCTCAAGGAGAAGGAGAAGATCGCCGTCAAACTCGAGCCCCTGACGGACTCGCGATGTGAATAGTAGAGCCGGTACGGGGGACAGCAGCACGCGGAGCAGCATCTTCCAGGCCCGGCCGCAAGTGCCGCGGTGGCCGCCGAGCAAGCCGCTATCATGCTACCCCCCGACGGTTTGGACTATAGAAAATTGAGCCAAGCGATGCCTGAGCGCCTCTTCAATATATAAATACATACAGATACTGACACGTACACATACAGACGCGCGCGCGCGTGCGCATATGTGTAAAATCACGTTCGCGTTCTTTGCGTTATATTGGACACGACTATAGTAGCGTACGACGATATTATAAAGACGATGCGAGATAAGCAGAACGACACGGAGAGAGTCTCATATATATACACATATATATACACATTGGTACGCGTATATTATATACGGACATACGGACAGATACACATACACATATACGCGCGAGTATACGGTTGTCGTTGTACGCGTGTTGTAAGGAGAAGTGCGAGAGAGAAGCGTGTCTCAGGCCACTTGTCCATACGTGTGCGCACTACAATATGCATGTATACATATATATGTATATATAGCTGTGTTATATATGTATATGTACATGGTACACGCATACGAGAGTGCTTATATAAATAAATAGTAAGGCATGTCGAGCAAACAAAAAATACCTAAATAGTAAGAGCCAAGCAGCTGCAGCGTAGTTCGTTCGTGACAGTGTATCTGCAGAAATTAAAAGATAAAAAAAAAACAAAAAACAAAAAACAAGTTAAGATGAATTAATTAAAAAAATAAAAAATGGGAAAGCGACGATAACGATTTCGATCTCGCGAGGAGATCGATGGACAGATAAAGAGGGAGAGAGCGGGAGGGGAATGATATATGACGGAGGCTTACAATCAAAAAAGAAAATAAAATAAAAAACTATGAGCGGGTAGATTATGCGCTCCTTCCTTTTTTCGAAGGCGATGTCGCGACCGCGGATACACACTCGATGTACGCATGTAGCAGTATACGGATTGCTCCGCGCATCGGTGCGGTGATGAAAAGGTGGAATAAAGGAAAGGGGAGAGAGCGATATGCATATTTGATGCTACATTGAAAAAGAGACACGCACGCGTGTCCCGGTCGCGCGATCGCCGCTCGCGAATGTATTTCCAATTTTAGGTAGTCATACACGAACACACGTACACAAGTAAACACACACAGACACAAACACAGTCCTTACGTTCAGATAATGTACGAGTAGATGTCGCATATGTATGTAGAATTCGTCTTTGCTGGCCTCTTTTTTTTGTAACCAGCAGGGCGCGAAGACAAGTGCAAGTACTACATAATTTATACCTAAACGCATAGACAGTACCATACGTTATAACGCCAAATGTATAATAGTTAGTAAGGAAATAAAAAAAAATTAATGATAAAACTACGCGACTTCGTTAGAGAGAGCCGAAGGACTACGGAGCAGCAGTCCCTGCGGTGGAAGAGAAAGAGCGTGTGGGAGAGAAAGAGAGCGAGAGAAAGAGGGAGAGCGAGAGAAAAGCGTGGTGGCGTGAGAGCGAAAAACACGAACACACACAGACACACGGACCGAAAATCCAAAGCCAGATCGAGCAACAGCTTTTTTCACTTGTACGAGTCTAGTAATGCAGTATCGAGTCGCTGTCCTACTCTTCTCATTCATCGAGGGCTCTATGTATATATTTATTTTCTACGTACTAACTTTCACATACGACTATACTAGAAAATTATGTTCCTTTGACTCGAATTTTGTTTTTTATATTTTTAATCTTTTTAATAAGTCGAAACGTTGAGTTGTACGCTGACTTGTTTACTTTGTCTGTTTGCTTTACTTTTTTTATATAAACGACAGCGTCGTTACATTCTCAGAATTTTTATTAAATTGTTGTCTGATGTAAGGTCATACGATTCCCTCGATGTTGTCAAAATACTTGAGAAAAAGATTGCTCTTTCGGTGTTTGCAGAGTGCCGAAGACCAAAAAGAGAATGGTGACTCGATGCTCCGTGAAAGCTTATTTTTGTGATTTTGTAGAAAAGAAATGCGAGAAGAGCGTCCCACTACATGCAGACGGTTAAAGGCAGGGTAGCACGGGTGGATTAAAATTATAACATCAGCGTGCTACCGAATGTACAAAATTTCTAATTATATTAATCGATACAAAATAAAGAAAAAAGGAATGATAAGACGAAAGGTATTTCTGTGAGAAGAAATGAGGAAAGATTAAAGTACGCGTTATTAAGTATTGCCTTCCTGCCATATTTGGGGTATGCCAAGTATAAAAATTATAAGGTTTAGGGCTTACAAATGACAAATTGATGATTGAGTACATGTGATTGAGAGATGTTGCGCATGTGAGACATGATGGAAGGTGCAAAAGGAGACGCATGAGAATCGAATGATCTGATCTTTATGAATGGGTGATTGAAGAAAAAAAAATGAAAGTGAAACCAAAATGAAAGACACAACGTGCGATAAATGTTTAGAAGGCGTATGGGTGCTTCTTTTCGGAAAAGTCAAACTATTTTTCAAAATTTTGTAAAAAAAAACATTGCGCGTGACTTTGCTAAAAAAAGGGTGATAAAAAATTAATTTTTTTATTTTTTAGAAATCTTCAGATTAAAAGAAACGTACACAAAACAAACACACGAGGCCTTTGCCCGATATATTCAGTAAATGAAAATATTTCACTGAAATGAGAGTAATTACATTTACGAGTTTAGGTCATTATCAAGCTTTGTATTTGTGTAAGGGGAAAATAAAAAAAACATTCGAAGTGGCCTTCGTGAGTGTCGCAAAAAGCGAAAAAAAATCCCTGGTTGTCGCGCTTTACGAGATTTTTTTTATATTTGTTTTCCTAACTTTAAACACCTTTCTTCAATCACGAGTAGTGAAAAGAGTAATAATCAACAAAGAATTCATGGCGCGGACTGATAGAGAGAATTTTGCGATAAAACGAAGCACGGATCGAATAATAAACTTCTCTTTGGTATACAAAAGATATTCTTGATACAGAAAACTTTGCGCAACAAAATTTTAAGCAAGAGAAGATTTGAAAACGTGGAAAAGAAATATTTTATTTATATTTATTAATAATTCCTATTCGTTTTTGCAAAAACAATTTCGAAACTAAATTTATCTTATTATTCATAAACGGTAATTTCACGGTTGAAATATGATAAAATAACTTATTTAGTTTTTACGTTGATTATATTTTCCCCTGAAAGAACGGTGCAAAATTGTGAAAGACTTGACTTGAAAAAAAAAAAAAAAAAAAAAAAAAAATGTTAAAAGTAACAAAGTGAGATTCTGGGACTGTCTTTGGAGCTCTTTAAACATATATAGCCGTACTTACTGTAATTTACTAGCTATTTTTTACTTTGGGAAAAATCCAAGTTACGAGAATATCTAAATCTCGAAATTATACGATATAAAATCTAGGCATACAATGTGTTCAAAAACAAAATGTTATGGAGCAAAATCGAAGCGAGTTATTCGTTATTTAAAGGAAAAAAGTTTCGTGAGTGTGCAGCCAAATTTGAAGTGAAAACGAATCAACACGCGCTAATGAAAGAAAGAAAGCGATAAAGAATGTTTAGTGATGTACTGTATAAAAAAGACGATGAGAAAAAAAGTAGAAAGTGCCTTCCTATCGAAAAAAATTAAGAAAAGAGTCTCGTAGATCGTGACCACTTGTAAATGATAAAAAATCAGTCGAAATTTTCGCATTATGTGAGTACGGAGAGTTTATGAGAAGTTATTTTGCAATTACGTCAATCTGAAAATTTTTTAATGTAAAGCAAAACTTACATTAACCATATTTTACAAGCGTTTATAGTGTTTCGGCAAAGAATTAAAAAGACCGAATCATTTCGAATATCAAAAACCTACATTAACGTAATCGCAAAATACAGAGTGAATAAGGTGAACGAATGTCAGTGAAATGTCTGGTACGTTGTAAATACGAAATGAAAAATTTCGCCTCGTATTTATGTAGTACCTGAAAGACCGACAAAATTTCAGTTTCGGATGAAATCACACCGGTAATACCCTGAATGGCATGTCTTTAAAATAAAGCAGTTTTTCGTTTTTTCTTGAGTGATCAATTATAGAAAGAGAAAATAAAAAGTGAATAACCGAATGAAAGCGAAATATAGAGAGTCAGAAAATGCAAAAGAACGAAAGAGAGTGAGCGAGAGGGAGAGAGAGAGAGAGAGAGAGAGAGAGAGAGAGAGAGAGAGAGAGAGAGAGAGAGAGAGAATGAGAGAAAGAGAGAGAGAACGAGAGGGAGAGCGATAGAGGGAAACAGAAAATGGACGCTTCGAGGAAAAGTTTCGTTTTCACGTTTTTTTATATGATATCTGTGAACAGATGAGAAAAATAAACACCTATATATTACATACTTAAATGTAAGTGAAAAGTATCTAATACGCTATTATATTGATAGAGAATACAAAAATTATATATATATATATAAATATATATATAGAAGCTATATATATTATATAAATTGATATATATAATAGGTATATTATTAAAAAAGAGGGATACTGCTGGGTACATGTACTGAAAAAGTAAGAGAATTAAATTTCTTTCGTCTTAGGAGCTTTACGTACAAAAAGAACTGATTTGGACTTAAGGTCGCTATTTTTCGTGGTATAAGATACCAGCAGTGTGTAAAGAAAAGAGATTATCACGCCCAACGCTCAATGATTTTTTTATTTAGTTAATCTTATTCATGTAAGATCCATGAATTATTTTTCAAATTCGATATATAGACAATTTTAGTATTGAAATTCCACCTATGCGCCGGCATAGAGACAGATCTGATTTGATGAAACTGAATGCATATGAGAAAGCTGTTTCTTATTATGTAGATCAAATTTTTATTATTTATGGTAGTTTGAAATTTGTTATTATTACGATTATGTAAATTCCATTTGGTAACGTGCGTTCTATTTCGAAAAGTATATTTGTAAATTTATTCGAGAAATTGCTAATTTACTTAACTTAAAGTAAATGATGCAAAGGTAGACTTGAATTCGTAAAGAGTGTTTTATGCGAGGAAAGAAGGAGAGAAAGTATACATGGTTTATACGAAAAAAAGATAAAAAGTAAGATTAATAAAACTGATGCGATAGTATATTCGGAAAAAAATAGCTGGACCTTTTTGTGGTATGTAAAATTAATTAGTGATGTTTGCAATGTGCAAAAAAATGTAAGAATACAATGTAAAACTATTCGATCTGATAATATTAATATTACATAATTATTTTCAGTGTCCCTTTCTTTACTTTTTATACAACTTTCAGAGTATCTTTATTTTTTCGTAGTACTTTATCAAAGTCCGTTGTGACGTTGGTCAAGTCGCATTACTTCCTTGATCGTTCATAATCGCACATTCGCACGATTGCGTTCGACTACATTGTATACTATATACATTATGTACTGTAAATAGCGCGTTTATCATTGTGTTATAGTTCGTTCGCGGAACATATTTATTATTTTATTATCACGGCAATGAGGAAGGCAACAATCGGCCTCGCCTCCCTTCTGTAAGCTTTATTACTTCAATGTTATTATATACTATTAGTTAACGAATTAATTGTACAATTATTTATTTTTTGCGTTCCGCAGAAAGAAAGGAGACGGTTGCTACTCCTTCCGACGATCAAGAAAAAAGTTATTCGGCGCTACTTAAGACTGTTTTATGATAAGAAATCTGCAATAGCTGCTGCGAACAGTTTTCTCAAGTATTTTTTAAGCCAAATAATTTTTTTCCTGTATAAAAAAAAATGCATAAATCATTCATTTTTTCTTCTCGACAAGGTGGCATCAACAGCCTTTGCGATAATCTGTATGTAGCTCGAGAATAATAATACATTGTGAAGGAAAACAGGCGTGATATTACGTATGGGTTTTACATTTTATATTTGTTTTAGACTCCTCGATAAAAATAACGTTTAATTATTATGGATGTGGTGGTATAAAATCGTCAATTACAAGAGTATCGCTCGAAAAACCCATATGGTTTTTTTTTTTTTTTAATTCGTTCCTGTTTTCCGTTGCCGTATAAGATTCATTATTGTATAATTTTGTAGTAATTTTCACGAATCGACAAGAGATACGAATCCTCTTTGTTTAGCTAGATCAATTTGTTATTTAATAAACGAACGCGAAAGCAGCGTCATGAAGGCTTAGAGTAGTAAGTGATTAAAAAAAAGAAAACATATATACTTGATTCTGTCGCCAAGAACAATAACGAGGGTGTAATTAAAAATGAAATCGAGATGGAGAATAGAAGTTTTGAAAAACTTTAAAGAAAAACTGGCAGAAGTTGGATATTTTATAGAAAGCCGCCATCCGTTGATTTTTTTTATTTATTGTACCGAATAGCTCTTAAGGTGACGTTTTACCGAAAAAAACTATACTATACCTATAAATACACCCTATATATAATACGGAGTAAGCGTACATTACCCTACCTACCGAGGAACAAACAGAATCACGCAATCATACATTTAAGTTGCTACTTGGCACGTATACCTAAGTAATATACTAACGTAAACAATATGCAATAATAATAAATATTAAAAAATATGATATTGTCTCTCATTTATCATTCATCATCCTCTCGTCTACCCTTCACAAAATTAACTTTAATAATATATATGCTACAAGGGAGAAATGAAACACAATGTTTATTTTAAATTAAAATTTATTTATTTTTGGCATTAACGTCATTTTAATGATATGCATGTAAAATTTATGTTATTTAAAAACATCAATACAAAAACAAAAACAAAGATTTTTTACCAAAGTCAAAATTAATTTTGTTCTTTACACAAAGAATGTATCAAATAGGTACTGTGCCATTTTTTCAAAGTTGTGTTCAACAGTTTTTAAGTGATTTAGTAGTTTCAATTTTCACTTCAGTTCTAGTTTTACGTCTTGGCAACATGAGGATCATTTTGATGCGCTTGTGCGTTATTGATGGAAGCTATTTGTTCATGGGTTTGTTGAGGAACTTGATTTTGAGTATTTTGTTGGTTTTGACCAGCTGCTACTGGAACTTGCTGGTTTTGTAAGGGTACCACATTAGCAGGAGGTTGGTAGTTTTGATTTTGTTGATTTTGGTTTATATGATTAACTGCAGCTGGCTGTTGATGTTGTCCAGGTTGATTAAAGTTTTGTTGCTGTTGCTGTTGTTGGTTAGGTGGTTGCTGCTGTTGTTGGTTGGGCTGTTGCTGCTGTTGCTGATTAAATTGTGATTGCTGTTGGTTGGGTTGTTGTTGCTGCTGCTGTTGTTGGTTGGGTTGTTGCTGCTGCTGCTGTTGTTGGTTGGGTTGTTGCTGCTGTTGCTGATTATGTTGCTGCTGTTGTTGGTTGGGTTGTTGCTGCTGTTGCTGATTATGTTGCTGCTGTTGTTGTTGATTAAATTGTTGTTGCTGCTGCTGTTGATGTGGTACTTGATTTTGATTTACTGGTATCTGCTGATTTTGTGGAGGATAATGCTGCTGCTGTTGCGGCACTTGATTTATGTTATTATGTACCGGTACTTGTTGGTTTGGATGAAATTGCTGCTGTTGCACAGGAATCTGATTACCAAATTGACCTTGGTGAGGTGGCATCTGGTTGAATTGGCCTTGCTGAGGTGGCATCTGATTAAATTGGCCATGTTGAGGTGGTACCTGATTGTATTGACCCTGTTGGGGCGGCATTTGGTTTACATATTGACCTTGCTGCGGATAATGTTGCTGTGGAGGCACCTGATGCTGATACTGCACTTGTTGTGGAATTTGATTAGGATGCGATGGAAACTGAAATTTAATAATCTTGTTAATTTCTTTTTTTTATTTAAAATGTCCTTCAATATGAGCGAACACAAGAAAACTCAGCAAATAGCTCTACAGTATTGCTCACAGGTTATTGGAAGTAATTTTTATGTATGAATATATACTACTTATTCTCACCTGCTGATATCCAGCCTGTGGGTGGCCAGCAGGGTGATACTCTTGGGACTAGCGGAAAACAATGCACAAGCAACTCATTAATCATCCTAATTACTAAAAACATTCAACTACATGCAAATTACTAATCGAAATAGTACAACTCAAAACAGATAAAACAAATACTTATTTATAGCATACAAAATGTTATAATATATTAATTGGCATGCCTGGTTGCAATAACAAATTTAATTGATCTATTGACAAAATTATCTTACCATTCCCTGCGCTATAGCTCGCTCTATTTCTTGGGCTTTTAATCGTTTATATGACTCATACTCTTCTTCCGTATATAATTGTTGTTCGTCAAGTGGAGCCCATCCAGAATCTTGCTCAAACTCTGCTTTTTTTGACTCATTTATAAATTCCTCGTAACTAAAATAATTATAATACACTATTTTATACTGTAGATGTAGAAAACACGAAGAACATAATTTTTATTAAAAACACCTTATTAATCCATCTTTGTTAAGATCTGCTTCTTTAATGACATGTTCTCTCATCCTTTCCAGTTCTTCTGCTCTTTCAACAAGGTCATCCTCAGGATGTCCTTGAGAATAAAGTTTGTCCAACTCTTTAAGAAAAAGAGCTTTCAATTCCGTTTGATCCCAAACGCCATTTCCATCTAAATCTATACCAAAATGTAGAATAATGTTAATATAAACATGAATATTTGTTGTAAAAACGACTAAAACTTGATCTAAGTAATACCATGTAAGAAAAAGAAGGTTCTAGGATCAAATTGCTGGTCCATGTGATCTTGCTTTTCCCAAACCTCTTCTAATTGCTTTTTACTACCGGGATGATGCAACTGTAGATAAACAAAAGATAATATACAATATACAGATACTTCCAGTATTATATTTATTATTATGACTCATTTTTAAAACTTACTGGTTCATGCTCTTTATGTTTTTTTTCCAAATCATGAATTTCATTTTCAAATTTCTTTTTTTCTTCCTCGGTCATATCTGAAAAGAAGATCAATCTAAAGTAAACGAATAATTTTATAAATTAAATGTGACATATGTTACATACTTTGCATTTTTTGTTCTTGGTCAAATTTCTTATGCATCTCATATTCTTTAAATTCTTCTTTCCTTTTTTTGTCAGCTTCATCTAAATCCTTTGTCGTCTGTAAAATATTATCAAATATAAATATGAGTTATTTTTTATCATGTATACAATTCTTTTTAATCTTCTAACAACTTATGTATTTATACTGCATAGACACAATATTTTGTTTTCCTTAAATTATATATTACAATTTATTTATTTTTTATAAATATGTTGGTCACTCAAAAGTTAAAAAAAAATTACCTTAGCAATTAATTTTTTTAAGTCATCTATTTCAAAAGTATGAGGATTTTCATGGTCTAAATGCTCAGGAATTTTCATGTGAGTTGGATCAAGGCCATTTTCAAGTTCGTATTCCTTAATGGCCAAGTGCCTCAGTCTTTCAAGTTCTGTTCTTTTTAATTCATCTAATTTTGACCTAACATGATGACTTACGTATTCTAATTCATTAGCAATTTTGCCATTCTACAAAAGAAATTTTTATTATTTAGACATTAATCTGGTAAAAATAGTTCAAGATTATTAAATTTTTAACTCACAAGAATATCATGTTCTTCTGCTTTTTCTAATTTGGCTCGAAATTCTGGATCACTTTCAAGAGCTTGTACGACCTCTTTTAAATATCTATGATATTCCATAGACTCTTCCTGTAATTAATATAACAAATAATTAAGTGAATCTATAAATATTATGTACTTTTTAAATTCACAGTTAAACTATACTGACTAATCTCTCTTCGGGTTCCCCCTTCGCATGCTCTTCCTCATCTTTTTCTTTTGTAACAGGAGGAGCTACAGAGTCTTGTACGACGAGGACAGCAATTAAGAATATCAAGAAGTACTTCATTTTCCTGTAAATTAAAAATTATCATTTAATCTATTAAATTAATCAAGAAAAAGTGATTACCAAGTTATCATATAGTCAATACAAGTAGTTTCCCTGATACAGAGTAATTACTAGAAGAAACATAACATCTGTTTCCTTATATGATATCATACATTAGATGCATGAAATTTTACTTGAATGTATAATTGAGAAATTATGTAAAAAAAATTACAGATAGGTACATTTGTAAAGTAATGTATTTCTTAACAATTACATATTTCAGTTTTGTACGATTGATGCTTTTATAAATAGTGAATTTCCACATTAGAAAACCAAGGACTGCAAAATACCTAAAAGCCATAATTTTTTACCCTCAAAGAACAGCTTAAGGAAAATTATTTTAAAACTTCTCTCACAAAGAACTACGTACTGGTATGCCGACAAACGATAAAAAGTAATTAAAAAACGTCGTGCAATGTTTGTTTACTTATTAGGAAAACCCATGAATCTCAAACTACACTCGGGGAATCACGATCGCGCGATTGAACACCAGTTATACCGACTTTTCACAATCTCTCGCAGCGAAATACAAAACGCTCATCGCCGAATAACACTCACTGCTAGACGACTAAGTATCAAGCACTGCTTCCATCGAGAAAAAGTAGAAAAAGGCAGGACAGTTCCTTTTGCAAAACCGGCGCACCTTGAAACAACTTACGTTTCTTCTCGCTGCTACTCTCTGAAGCATGCGAGCGCCGTATCGTGTTGAGCCACGTACAGGATCCGTATATACGCAGAGTGTATGTAAGTAGGTATGTAACGTGCGTGTTCCCGCTCTCTCCTCCGTCAACTGTACTAACAATTGCCGCGGGAGAGTAACGCGTTACTTATATTCCCCCCTTCGACGAGCTTCGCACCACGTCTGCCAGAGATGAACACGTACGTACGTATATCCACGTCCCATACGTATTGTTTGTATGTGTATATCCCTCGGTTGTGCGAGGAGGGGAAGAACCTCTCTTGTACGCTGCTATCATCGCCGTGTGCGACGACCGTGATATATTGTCTCTCGCAGAAAGAGTTCCACGACGGCGACAATCGGTCGAACAGCTGCCGTGTGTATTAAACACCGCCGCCGTGCGCACGTCATGTCATCAGTGGTTCGCTGTTTGCACCTATGACTTACGCCTCGCGAGTCGAGCGCGACTTCGAGATGCGAGTAGAAAGTTTGGGCAGGTGGCAGGTGTAGATCTCTACTTTATCTAGGGGAGAATGTTCAGATTTGCTGGTGATCATGCGGTATTATAGAGGTGGCGTAATGGTCGAAGAAATTTGAATTTAACGCGCGTTTTGTTATCTAGTTCGAAGATAGATTAGTAAAAATATTTTTTTAAATAACTAAATAATTTATAACTATTTTATATATTAAGGAATGTTATATATTTCACGTTATTATAAAACTGGAGCTACGGATTCGACATTTATAATACGAATCACTATAATTTTATAATGACTTTTTATATATGAGCAAATCCCAGAAACTTTAAAAATTTCATGTAACTCAAAAATTTTCTTCATCGCACGTCGATCTACCAGGGCTCAAATTGAAGCTTTTGTTATAAAGAAAAAGCTCTTAAATATTTTACAATGGTAGTAAGTGACTTTTTTTTTGAGATCGAAAAAAAAGCTCAAAATGTCCGCGATTTTCGCTCTTTTTGTAATTTTTCATTAAAAAGTCTTCGTCTACCATCATAGAGTTAGACGCTTTTTTTATTTCTCTATTGAAAATGAACAATTTCTTTTTTGTTTCAGTCATGTGCTTCTCTGGGATTTGCTCATACCTATACTTTTTTGTATCAGAAGAATTTCATCTAAAACAACATTATAGCATCACCATTTATATTTCTAATTATACGATTCTAATTATAGATTAAACATTACCCGCATGCATATAGGTATACCACAATAAAAAGAAATCTATTCAATACGTGACTGATCAGAAACAAACGCGGTCGTTCCAATGGCTTATTATTACGCACCATAGTTTCTAAAACGCCAGAGAACGTTGGATCGGAGCCAAAAGCTTTCCCGCGTGATTCCGTCACTCAGTTCTGAACAATGCGCATATCCCGCGAATTCACTTCTCAATCAAACGACATTGCCATTCTAACGCAACGTCAAAAAAAAAAAAAAAAAAAAAAGTTCCCAATACTATCATTCCCGGCGAAAAATTTAATCCTCAAGATCCTTCCAAACGATACTTAACTCTCTTATTAGTCCCTCTCCCTTCATTTCCGTTTCCCTTCGAATCGGACTGTAATACGCCCAGCGTTGCGCGCAATCAACATAAGGAGAGCACGAGCGCGCCCGGGCGCCGGCGTCCTACCTACGCGAGTCATTAGTGAGAGGGAGAGCGCATATACCTATATCTACCTGCGAGTAGCCAATGCCTCTCTCTCTCTCTCTCTGGGGAAGTCCTACGGCGCGTAGATATCTCGTCGACCCATCTCCGGTGTACGGGCTAAATTTTTCTTTTCCTTTAATGACGCAGTATAAGGCGGAGAGCCGGGTATAATACAACCGAATTACTCGAAGGGTCATATATAGTAGTATAGCTTCGTTCGTCCTCGTCGTCGCTCCTGTTAACTGCGTTCTGTGCCTGTGATGGGGGGCAGATGTTGTATCTCTGATTGAAATGATGACTTTTTTGGATGGTGTTTTTGTTGTTGTTGCATTTAGGAAGGGAATTATACGGCTGGGGGATTGAATGGTTGCGAAATGAATGCCGGTCGCTACCTACCGCGCGATTGTTCTTGCCGATTTCTGTAGTCTTAGGAGCAGCTGTATATTTGTTTCTTATTTTAAAAGGTATAATAAGGCATTTTTCAGTGACCCTTAATTACAACGAAATGATATATAGGATATATAACATCCTCTTGAGATATAGAACATTTTTTTTCCGCTTAAGGTTATTATTGCGAGTCGATATTATTCAAGAAATTGCCTCGTGTACACACTTATAACGTGCGTTAATCGCCTCCAACTACAGCGCAAGTTTCTCGCGTGCCGATCGGCATTGTCGCGCGAGACATATAAGCGAGCCGTCAAATGTAAAATAACACGTTGGTCACATTAAGAGGCTCTGTCTCTCTCTCCTTCTCTTTCTCTCGGCGCGTCGAGTTTTTGTCAAAAAGCAGCGGAAACGTCTAAATACACTTAAGCGCGCAGAAAGGCCTTAACCGGCGTTGATTGGCGGTAGGTGGTAAATGAGAGGTTGTGCGTACACGTATATACGCCACTTCTCTCTTTCTGCCTCATTGTCATTTGGCGCGCGCGTGCAAGTATATATTCGCGCGCACGACAACTCGGGCGAGAAGTTTTTTTTTCTTAATTTCTTTCATCCATCGCGCTTATAACATTGACCATACGCGAAAAATCGAAACACCATTGATATTGCCATCCACCGCGCATTCCATCGTCGGTATATATAGAAAAGAAACAAAGCGCATCACGTTTTCTCCCTCTCTATCCGCGGCCGCGCTCCGTTCTCCATAATGGAGTCGTATCGTATAAGCTGCCGTCGTCGTCTCTCCTCTCGCTCGCTAGACATCGTAATCGTGCGGCGATTGCTGTGCCATTCCGATCCCTCGCCCATTATATACACTCGCAGGTGAATAAGCCACCGCAGCAGCAGCAGCAGCAGCGAAACTTCCGAAGCCTTCGGTGGAGGAGGAAGAAAGAGAGACGTAAATACACACGGTATAGAGTAGGAGTGGAGTGGCGCACGAGCGAGGGACAGGTAAGGCAAAAAGTCGAAAAAATTCGAAAACCAGTCTCTCCCTCTCCTAGCCTTCTCTCTCTTTCTCTCCTTCGTCTCTCACTCGCAGAGCCGACCACCTCCAGAGCGAGAGCGAGCTATCCAGCGCCGCTGCTTCCTCCTCCTCTACCGCTGCTGCTGCCTTTTCCTCCTGTGGCGGCGGTCCTCGATGCCGAGCTGCTCTCTTCCTTAATTCAGTCGAGAATAAGCGCCGCCGCCGTCTTCTCTCTTATCCCTGTACTCTTCTCCTCTCTTCCGTGTGCGTCTTTGTGTCTGTGTCTATAATACACACCTCGGCGAGAAAGACATATAGTGAGGAAGAGTGAGAGAGATCGGCCCGCGATGTCCGCGCGGGAGTGTCTCATTCGCACCGAGCAGCAGTAGTATACCAGTGTTGTTGTGCCCGAGAGGAACTCGACCACAGTGGATGTATGTATAGATGCGCATCTATATACACGCGTACGATTACATTGTGTTTCGTGTGTGCGTCGATCCATCGGCGTGATATATAGATCCGACTGAACTGGGAGCGGAGCGAAACTACGCCTCGGCATCGATCGGCAACAGGTGCGTAAGTATATGTACCCACTACACACACACACACACACACACATAGTCAGCGTACACGGAGCGGGTTGTGGTACACGATTTACATATAAACACCGATATATACTACAATAACGATCTGCTCCTGCTGTTACTACGAGTGCTGTAGGAGAGTAAGGATTATTTGTCTTCGCACGTGTTTCGCAACACGCGCGAGAACGAGCGAGCGAGTGAGAGATCGCGCATGGAATGCGCGCGCAGGCGCTCGCTTAGTGTGCGTATATTATATATGAGGGTTTTCTCTGGTTTACATGGATACCGATACCGTGGATTTGTCACTTTTGCCGTATAAACGCGGGAGAAAGGAAAGAAATATGTATATATAATTTATCGTCGTTGCGGCGTTGCTGCCGCGGCGGCCTCACGGCGTTTGATGAGATTTCGTACGTGCACGGGAGAGCGGTGAAAGATCCAGTAAAAACTAGCGCGCGAGACGACGACGGCAACGACGACTGTAATATTTACCGCGTGCGTGATTGGAAAAAAGAAACGGGGAGAGGGGACAGCGTTTAAAAATAGATGGCGGCTGAGTTGTATCGGCGACTGGTTTAGCGTAATTGTGCAGTGGATGATGTTATTTTAAAGTGTGGGCAAAAAGGTTCGCTGTGCGAAAATGGTTGCGAAAGTTCGGCGTGCTATTAGAATGTTTATACGAAATGGAAGTAGCGAATAACTATATATGTTTTACATGTATACGATATATTTATTTTATTGCATTGCAGCGTACTTTTTATGCTTCATATATAAATACCGTAAAATGTTATATCTTATAGTTTTACAATAAACGTGCTATTAAAGAGACATTCTCAATTAAACAACACTTTTATATTTATCAGAAAATTTTAATTATTTTTATACGAAAACATTATTTTTTCAATCCCTATAGTCACAACCATTTTATCTTTTTTGTAGCACGAAGTAGTGTTCATATACATATATATATATATATACACCTTGCGTGGCATCAAGATTCCCCAACTCACACATAGATATATATACACACACATACACGTACCAGACATAATTGTGAAATTCCGAAGAGATGTTTTGAATAAGAAAAAAATTTGTATGCAAGTGGCCGCCGCCGCCGCGTCACGATCATCGCGAATATGCAAATACATCCGATAAATACACACGCCTTCCCGATCGCCAGATGGCTACGCGTCCAAGCTCCGCACGGAAGTGTCTTACATCCCCTGCGCTTCTTATTTACTTAACAAAAAAGCAAGCTGTTTACGTTAGGGATTTAAACACCCTCTTTAAACACAACCCTCGCGGAGAGTTGACGCGACGCTAATAAGATGTCGACGATGGGCAGCAGCAGATGATTGCATCTATCCAGATAATACATGCTCACCCTCTCTCTTTCTTTCCCATCCTCACTCGGCATTTTTCTCCGTTTAGTCACGCGGCGCGTCGACCTACCTGAAGTTCCACGAAAGCTGCCCGCGCGCGCCAGTATAATTTCGGAACCGCGTGTATATATACCTATACCTGCGCGCGTGCGCCGCGCTGACAGGGCGAAGGATAATAGTCGTCGAGAGATAACGAAAAATGCGTCGATTGGTGTCTCCACGGGTGGGAAGAAATGTTTCTGCTGCACCTGTGCGCTAGCTGCGGATGGATGAGATCGTGCGCGCGTCTGTAATTTCAGATGATCTATAGGATGATCGTTAGGCGCGAGCGCGCGATGACTTGTGGGCTTGACTATATCGGTAAACGCAATAATAATAAAGAAGTTTCATTTACGACGTGTACACCTGTGTGATGGGTATTCCACGTCGTTGTAAAATTATGTTGTCGAGGTATAGAAATTCTCGTTATTGGTAGGTCGATAAATATTTGACTAAAGGTGTATTATTATAGCGTGTATTTTTTTTCTTTATAACGTTTATGGGAAAATTTTCAGAACATGATTTTTGTAGTGATTTTTCTAGAGTAGTTTATTGCTGCTATTTGCGCACCGTGCGAAGCACATAAACCAGACTATAGCTAAAAGCTGCAATTGGCATCAGAAAATGTACCATGGATTCGGTATGAGTGTGCAACGTACGGCGCAACGCGGGGGTGTATAAGACTGCCTAAATTTTTTTAGTCGAGCACACCTACTAGACCTGGTTTTTCTCGTTGTTTGTAGTACATATAAGAGAAATACGAGGTTTGAAGAGAATCGCTTTTTGTGCCATTTTCTTAAAAAGTAAGAAATTGTTCTAGAAAAAGTATACCATTCGATGGACGATGTACAACCGCGAATTTCTATTATAT
>UXGD01002423.1:0-26182 GCA_900474315.1 Torymus auratus | reverse complement strand
AGACACGTGTCTCATTATTTGTTAAAAGGAAGTGTTTCCTGCAAGAGTAGGAAAATCCAGGACCCGCATCCCTGGTGTACTCCTTGTCAGCATAAACATAAGAAATTAGACAATGTGACGTTATTCCCGAATATGCAGGAATAATGTACTTTATCCCCTCATATGTAGGAATAAAGTATACTTTACGTCCCAGTTTAAAGAAAATTAAAGTATTTGGCTACCAGCAACACTGTTCCAAGTCAACAAAGTGGCCTCGCTTCACTCGGGCAGTATACCCACCCCACCAGCGGGGATAATGTTATGCTACTTTCCTCCATTGTTGCATAATGTGCTATATCTAATATAGAATTTTTACCCTCGTCAAATTTGGGATGTAAAACTCCATTTCACGCTCTTGTTAGGAAAAATATTACTTATATATATCAATTTACTTTTATGTGCATTAAGCATTTGAATCGTTTGATAAAACTATCTTTACGTTTGTTTCACCATGTGCTTAATTTTATTATTGGAATATTGATTGAGACTTCATTATTTAAAATAACTGTAAGTAATCTTATTGAGCGATAGTAATTGAGAAATGTAGAATAGTAATTGATAAATATGGAATTCAGGAATTTTAGCATTTGTGCCTTAACTGATATAAATCATTTCTATATTCGGTTTAAACTTATGATTTGTTGACATTATTTTTAATCTCAGTTTTTGTTGACCCTAGTGTCAAATAATACAAGAAGCATAATAAATCTATGTAAAATTTTATTTTAATTGATAAAAAAGTTCTTGATAATATATTCGATGAATTAAATCTTTCACATTATGACGTATAATTAATATAAAATTATATTTTACAATAAGATTTTGGTTATATTAAAAGTTTAGATGGGTTACGAAAGGTAATTTCCTTATTTGTAATTATAATGCAGAAAAATTGTTTCATTCAATAATATTTTGTATAGTTTTTAACTAATATTATATTATAAAAAATTTACTAGGTAAACTAATGGATTTCATAAATAATTCCGTAAACTATTAATTCTTTTTAAAATAAATATTTTACTACGTTTTATTCAATAAAAAGTTTAAAAAATTTAAATCATTTTAACAGCAGAAAAATCATAGCATCAAAAATCATAAGAGAAGAATGAATAGCAATCAAAATCGTACTAAAGAAAAGATTAAAAAGTGATTGCGCCGGTCAGCATTTCTAGTCGAAATACAGTGAAAAAACGTTTAATAGAAAACGCAAACTTAATAGACTTTTTCGGATAGCCGAAAAATGAACGTTCGACTGAAAGCCAATAAATAACCGGGGACAGGAGGCGCGGTCGGCGTATTTGTCCGGTTTTAAAAAATGCACGCCTATTTTTCCTCGTATACACATGCATAATGGAAATTTTACCGGGAGAGTACAACGGCGAGAGATAGAGATAGAGAGAGGGCGAGGGAGTGAGTGAGAGAGAAAGAGAGAGAGTTTGAAAAAAGCAAACACAAATAACGTAATGGCGTGGGCGAGCTCCCACCGCCGCCGCCACTGCCACCGCCAAGCCATGACGGGGCACGGTGGGGGTAAAAATTGATGCATGATGGCTACCCTTGAGCCATCTATTTCGTTTGTGCCTGTATAAAAATAATAATGCCGCGCGCCCTGTGTCCCCTACCGCCCGCCACCCGACACAACCGCTCCTGCTACTGCTGCTGTTCCTGTCACCCCGCGTGATGTCCGATTTGCATACGCGTTCAGAATCGAGCGTGTTATGTGTCCAACAAGCGCCAGTTTTTTTTCGACATTTCATGTGCGCGCGCACACCTATACCCGCGCTGATAAATAAAAAAACCCGCGTCCAACTGGATAATTTATCCCATCGCGCAGACTATTTGGGATTCGTATTTGCTGTACTTATCCTAGTGACAGTTGTGACCAAGACTTTAAAGGTAAATGCGCCATTTCTTATTTTCTATTATCTTCGTTATATGTTTTTATTATTATATCCTTTTAGAAAAATTATTTGTCGTTGATGTGAAAATTGTGATAATCGTTTTATGGAATGAATGTAAATACAATTTGTTTAAATGATAAAAGTGAAGAGATAAATGTTATATCGGTAATAATTTTATTTCAGTAAAATTTTAAACGAACATAGGCATATCTAAATTATGTGAAGTATTTTAAAATCTCTTTAAATTGTGTATTATTAGATCTCAGATTTAATAGATAATAAGTTTCTTTAATAAATTAAAAATTGAATAATTATTTAAACATTTTATTAATAAAAGAACTTTTACATAATTGATATTACTTAATAAAGTGGAGAATTATGAAAAAGGCATTTTAAATGAGATAAAGTGAGACTCCGACCCGGTAAGCTACTATATACAACACTATGTTAATGTATAAATACTACTCACCAATTTAAATAGACAAGTATTTAGAAATAAAGAATAAAAATATAAAATTGAAAATATAAATAATAAAATGTAAGAAAATAACATTTAACATAATAAATAAACTGTCAATTGTATATCTTGTTTTAGAAAGCAGATATTGATTGAATATTTACATGATAAATAGATATTAATTAAATCACATTTAGTCGTGTTTATAAAAAATAAATGTTTCTGTTAAAATTATTATTGAAGGTGTTGAAAGGAAAACTGCAATGAATCTAGACTTATATTCGATAAAAAAGTAATTTATGCACATAAAAATTTCGGAACCATTATTTATTCAGCAAAATTTTATTTACATGATGTATCATCAAAATTAATTAATAGATCTTATGAATTCAATAATTATTACCTTACACTATATTCTTTTAAAGATTATTCACATTTTAGCGTCAGAGCACATGTGGAAATATTAACAATATATCGTCACATATGCTGCGGTATAAATAAGACGATCCTCGTCGTTTCGAAACTATTCACAGGTAAAATTCGCAAGACGTAGAATTGGCACGGCTCCTTGGAGACAAGGCAACGTGGCGGCATCTCACAATGTCGCGCATGGCTCCGTTTTTCCGCATTTCTCTAGGCTTCTGGCCTCGAAGAGTTCGCTCTGCACCCCAGCGAACCGCGCGATACTGTGTTTCACGATAACCGAGGCAAAACGCGAGAAAAGCCAGGAGCGAGTGCGAGAACGCGTTGGCACTTAATGGCGCTTTATTAATTACTGAAGTCGGCTTAACGAGTCCGCTCCTCGGGGTGGCAGAGAGACGCGCAGGAGGCGCCACGACGTAAGTCGGCCATGTTGACGCCTGCGTGCAAGCGCGCGCGCCCCTGCTAGCGGGGGAGAGAGGGGGTGCGAGTATATACAGCGGAGTGGTGCGCGCGTATGTATATATCTATGTACGCCGCAGCGACACCCCGACCGACTATATCCCGCGCGTACAGCCCTGTACTATTGATGAATTCTCCTTGTCGCGATTTTCGGATATCTAGCCGAAGAATTTTTCACTTTCTTTTTCTTATAGACAGGTGTCTATTTAAATTGAAGTTAAAACTGCCACCAAAAAGTTGTTACTTTAAAATAGAAATATTTTAGATATGAAAATAATGATTATATCCTTGGTGGACACATCTCCAACAGTAATCGATATAGTTTTATTTTTATAAAGTAAAAGAGACGATTAATCCACTCAAATAAACTTATAAAATACAAATATTCTCAAATATCTTTTAAAACATTCAAATATGAAAATATATAATATTAGTATTTATATTGAAGCAGCATTAAAAATGGTTTGGAAACACTTTCCAAATGTACTAGGAAGAATCAGTTGCTGTGCAATTTTTCACATCAGTGTTCGGGAGGCAAGGAGAGCAGTATCTCATCCCTCTCGATTCGCAGTGTCACGAAACTTTTAAGTCGCGAAAAGAAGCGACTGAGAGTTTCCCGTGATGTCTCAAGTTTGAACAATGCATGTTGAATAAAGACACATAACTGGCCAGCCCTCTCTTTCCCTCTCTGGGGGCTGCACGCACACACACATGCACACCGAAAGATCCCAAGTCGCGGAGTCAGGTGAGTCGCGGAAAGTTTCCTCTCCGTTCGTTCCTCCGCTGCTCGGGGAAAAGAGAGCGCAGACAAGGACGCGCGAGGAGCGGGCGGCGGGTGGGTTCGCGCCCGCGCAGCGGCTTTTCGGTGTACACACAGGGTTTACACACGTGCAGTGCGCGCCGGCGGCAGCGCGCGCGTGCGAGAGTAGGAGAAGATAGGACGCCCCCGAGAGCGTCGGCGTCGCGACGTTCGACTGTACAGTTCCCATCAGACGGCTCCTCGAGATGGCAGGATTCGCTCCCACTTGTTCAGTCCTTCCTTCGACTTCGTCCTGGCGCGACTGCTCTCCCGCTCCGAGCTAGCCGGCTCCTCGACCACCCTTCTTCTTCTCCTTCCTCCTCCTCCTCCTCCTCCGTTCGTTCTCTTTTTATTCTTCTTCCTTCGCTTCCGTTCCTCGAGTGCAGGAAACAGACATAAAGATTTACAAAGAAACTTTTTAACAAAGCCTGATGATACTTGTACTTGTACTACTTACACCTGACCTTTGACTGTTGAAACAAACAATTTTTATGAAATTTTCCTTCATCTTTATTCAAAGCTCAAATGCTTATTGAAAAAAATACGCTTAAATTGTAAATTTATATCTTTATGTCCAACTTCCTCATTTTATCCCGGCAGTCGATCGTACACTCGATGAGTCGAATGGGACGTGTAAATATCTACAAGAAAGTATTTTAAACATAATTTAAAAAAAAACACGAGCATCTTAAGACCGAACCCCCGCTTGAAGATGACATCTCAAGGCGAGCAGACGACCCGCTGTCGCGCCCTTCGAGCTCCCTCACGTGAGTACGCAATTACGTTCATATATTCATTCATATCCGCAAATATTTTCTTTAAATGAACCATACAAAATATATAAATTCTCTATGACATGTATATCGTATGTGTGTTAGTATGACTGCGCCGTTTCAACAAGCGTCACAATTTATAAGTGTATTTGCGCGCGCTCTCACAAGCGGCCGGGTGGGAGGCACTATAAACCTCATTATTTATTCGATTCGCGCGGGCGCGTTCTTTCACTGGGTTTGGCAAAAAACGAAAATAGCTCCGGAAGCGGGAGTAGCGCAAATGCGTCGATAAGTGCATTACGTGCTCGGCGGAAACGGAACTTGAATTTTGAAAAGCGGACGTGACGCAGCAGCCCGCCGGACGCGGCCGTGGTATACTCGCGAAGGTGCGGGCGTGCACAACTTTTTCGCATTTACACAGCGGGAGAGAGAGAGTGGAAAATATTGTATATTTTATCATTCGAATGCAGCGCCTGCAAATCTATTCGCCGCACTTTTCGCGCGTCAACCATCATCGTTCTTTTCATTCGCGACTAAATTTACAGCATTATATTGCGATGCGCGCTCGCGTAAATATTCTTCACTGGCACTTATCCTCACAAACTTCCCACAATTAACTATACGGCGAGTAAATTTTTCGGTTATTAATATTCATGAAAAACTCTTCTCTCGTTAAATTCATTAAGTTCGCGATGTAACCTACAGTAGTGTCAGTAATACGTCGTTAATTAAGAAAAAAAAAGTTGCAGTCCCGGAGAAATTAATTGAAATTCCTTGATCGTTAATTGTCACTCGTCCTTGGCTGCGTTCCTTTCGCGTGCGCTGTCTCGGCCACGTGGTCAATTACGAGGCGGTTTATTAAGGCTTAATGAATTATCGGCGACGCGGGCGCGCACTCAGCGTCTAACTTGAGCGAGATTTCGTGCGAAACTGCGGCGAGCCGCGTTTCCGGTGACAGGAATCCGCTTGACGAGGATGAGGCGGCGAGAGCAGCAGCAGCAGCAGCGGCGGCGGCGATGGAGCAGCGGCAGCAGTAGGAGAGAATGAATGAATGAACGGGCGAGCGCGAGCGAGACGGACGTAGATTAAAGGCGAAGGAGTGGGGGAAAGACACCGGTTGCACTCATCAACCCTTCTCGACCCCCTTTCCCCGTTTTCGCGCGCGCGGCTTTGCCGTCTCTCTCTCTCCTTCTCTGACTACCCCGCCACGGGAGCCATTGTGCGCCCTGCATATATAATTACTATGGCAGCGCGCGCCGTTTCCCCTGTGGAAGGTGGTGGAGGAAGCTCGAGCTGCGGCTCTACAGAGGAAAGAGAGTAAGGAGAGAGAGAGAACAAGAGCTAAGTGTATATAGGCTTTCATTTAAGCGATCGTCTCTTGCCGTTGTAGATACACGTGTACGCACAAGATTTAATTGCGTGCGATGTTGTTGGGAAATAGGATTCTCACTAAACTCTCTTTCATGACTTATTCAAATGTTCACTGCTCTCCTCTCCTTCTATTTATAAACAATGCAATCTTTTTTTAAATTATTTTATGTCTTTTAAATACTTTGTAAGGAATCTTTATATCGGTAGAATATCGATAGCAATAACATTAAGAAAAGTACAATCTCCATTTTAGAATGTACAATCGGCATTCTAATCTCAAATGTAAAGTTATTCTACACTGAAAAAAAGTTAAATTAATTTTTTTTGTACGAATTTAACATTTTATAAAACCAGTTAATTTCGATGGTACCAATAAGTTTGATAATAATTTTTATTCACGACTCCACTATAATAGTCAGTTTTTTATCTTAAAAGCGAGACAAAAGTAGTATTTTTTCCCTGTAATACTTTATTCCCTGTTTAGCGGGAATAATGGATATTATTCCCTGTTTAGTAGGAATAGTGAATATTATTCCCTATTTATAGTGGGATTTTTTGACTTAGGAAAATTTGCTGCACTCTCACATTAATAATACGTTTGAATAAAATTAATAAAATTATAAGACTTAAATACAGTTTATTTTTCACCTCTTGCGCCACGGCCAACACCACGTTCTATTTAGAAACGTTGTCTCTTGTTGGCTCACTTTTCCAAGTCAACAAAATGGTCACAGTTAAGTTGTGAATAAAGTTCTATATATGCAACACGGGAGAAAAATCGATTATTCCTCGCTTCGCTCGGGCAGTAAGCCCACCCGCAGAAATACTTTGCGACTGTAGACCGCTGTTGCATAATGATGTATGTTACCTATAACAGAGCTACCCAATCATGGTAGAAATTTGTCTATCGTGAAAAGCAATCTCAGTTAATAGGTGGGAAAAATGGCTAGCTGAAACGCTTTTTGGTCCCTTATTGAGATATTGATACATTTAATAAATTGAAAATAGATTGACAAAACCTCAAAATTTTGATTTAAGATTACTTGCCTTGACATTAAAACCTTTTAACTGCAGGAGTGGTCGATATATCGACCAGTAGTCAGGTCGAGGACTAAACGCAAGGAATACATTGAATTTATTTCTAAGAGGTCTATTTGAACTGAAATTTCTCCGCAGTGAAAAATTAAACAATATATTATACATAGAGAGAAAAAACATTTATACCAGTCCTTTCATAGATATTCCGTACAATGTATTTATTGCCATTAGATCTCGCATTAGATTCGTTCTCTCTCTCTCTTTAATACCTTTAAAATACTCAATTACAAGCTAGTGCTAGTCTTCCGAAAATTCATTCTATTTTTCAATTTATTAAATATTCGAATAATAGTAGAAAAAGTATTTCACTAGAAGTTAAAACTTGGGCAAGGGAAATTCCCCTTTTATAGCATTTCTAATATAAGTAACAAGTTTATAGTTACAAAAAGTTTTGAATTATCATCAGGGAATACGTATAAGTACAATTATATGGAACAAACCATAGTATTTTACTTGATAGGAAATTTAAATTAAAAGATGACAGTATTCAATGTTACACAACAATCTCCCAAATAATGAAATAAATTAAAAATACAAAAGTTTGCTCCTCCAAATAATATTAAAAGTTAGGAAATAGTAACTTAACTTTTATAAATATAAAAATATTTAATATTATTTTGACGAAGAATACTGTAATTGCGATACACAAGCTACATTTTTATGATATAATTAAAATATCGAAAATTTGAAACTTTATTAGATAAAAAACTAATTTAAACCAGAATACTGTGAGAAGAAGATAATAGCAAAATTTTACATTAGAGTCCCGAAAAAAAAACCCCGAACCTGCAGGTAAAATCTGCAGCGCATCTCGACGGTCATTAAATGTGCGTCTACGGGAATGCGGATGAAGAACCCAGCACATATGTTACTTTATGTCTGCTATTCTTCGCTTAGATAGCTCATATACATAGAGTATAGCATATGCAGAGGGATAAGCAGGTAGAAAAAAAAATTGTATCCGGATCCGGTCTGTCTGCGCGAGACAATATCTCCTCTTTTTATGAAGCTGCAGAAAAATAACTATTGCGCTGTTCTTTTTTGTTGAATGTTATCTGCGGTTTACATACACTAAACAATTTATAAACCATAGATAAATAGAACTTACACTTATCTGTTTCTTAATATTTATTATTTATGAGAATTTTTCAACTTATGACTCCTATACAGAAACTCCTATATCATTAATAGCACCAGTTAAATATACTGACTTAAAAGTTGCTATCATTAAACTAATAGAAAAATTGCAGCTCGAATAAGCCAGGACGGTTCGACGCTCCCTGACACACGCACCCCACAGGTAGAGAATATTTATGCGCGCGAGCGAACCCTTTTCCTTTGAAGGGAAACACGCGGACGCACGCACGCAGGGGTACTTTACTTTTTTGGATAGTAAAAAATATGATAATCTATGCTTGGCTGGCTGAGAAAAATATAATTCATTATGCGTCGGTCCGATCGCACAAAGAACCCAACGCATGTACGGCCCGCCCGCTTTGGGCGAAAAAAAGGGTTTGAAAGGGCACATTCGTGCACGCACGACGAGAGCCCATATTTCACCTTGGTTCGCTTATGTGCAGGCTAGGCGCTTCCGTTCTCCCTCTATTTCTCCGGCGCTTCTCGTTCGGCGCATTTCTTTACGTGAGACAACTGTTCCTAATTAATATACCTGCAGCTCTCCTCGGCCGGCCCGTTCGACCGACGATATCGAAATAAAAAATTTTGATGAAATTTCTTTTTGCTCAAGCTTATTTAGGGAATGTAGTAAAAAACGGTCAAACTATTATACTGCTGGGTTTAAATAATTTATTTATTTGAAATTTTTAGTACAATTCATACGAAAATTTTGTTATATTCCGAACGATGCACATGATCAAATTAATAACTATAAAAACTATTATTCTTTAATGAAACGTTGTTTGTAGCATAAGTACAACAGTGACGTTCATAACAAATCCCGCTTGACTCTAATTTTGAGATTAAAAGTAACAGACTTTACATTCATATATAATTATTTCTATTCTCAATTCATGATAGTATAAAAGTAGCGAAAACAACAAGGAACTAGGCAAGGTCTGAACTATAACTTCTATTATAATATACTAATGGTAAGTTAAAGTTTATCGCAAATTTACTATAATAGTTTGGTATTTTATTGTATATTTTTTAATAAAATTTTTACACTTGATAGAATTTACAAACCTAGGTGTTTTAGGTTCACCTAGTAGGTATTCACACAAGTCAATGAAAAAATGTAAACGTATAAAACGCGTAGTACATGTATAATCGTAACGCATATTAGAAATAGTTTCGTTTGATTTAATTTGTTCCGAACAGATATACTATAAAATGTATCTTGTAAAATATATACCAAATGGAAGAAAATAAGATTGAGATTCGTTGAATAAATTAGAATAATATTGATCTTTAAGATCGGCAAAAATGAAGTTCTTTGTTACGAGAGCGACTATGCGTTATTGATTAAATTAGTCAGTTAACTTTTGGATTTTGATAGCGAAAGCGCGCCAGAAAGGAGTTTGTATTATTTGTGCAAAATTCGATATGTCAAGTGATAAATAGAATCGTGAATTATTTTCATTTTCGTTTTTTTTTTGTTCTCTTCATCCATAATTCCGGTTGTTTCGGAACATTTATTAGTTTCTCATTTGTTTGATATGCGAACGACTTAAAATTAGGTACTTCATATTGAGCATATTTTTAGCGATAGTAGTATAAATTTTAACACAATACACAGATGTCACGTGCAATCATTTATTATTCTTCATTCTCCAATCATTTATTATTTGCGCCTCACTGATAAAATTGGTCAACTTTTTATATATTTTGTTATAACAAAACCTGAAAATGCCGTTTCCAGTAAAACTCAATGTTAAATCGGTAAAACTATTTTTATTTACATTTTGTCACTGAAGCATCAAAATCATTCGAAATTTTATAAGAGATATCACGAGATATCTAATACGGAAATATACTGCGAATCACAATTTATAATACATTACAAAATGTATCTCGAAATTGATTTGAATGTGCATTATACTGGAATTATTTCAATATTTGTATATAATTGTCTTTCAAGTAAAAATTTGGCCTATAAAAATGCATGAAAGCAGTGCGTAATAATGCATCTTTGTGTGTTTAGAAGAAAAAAACGTAAACACCAGTGGTCCAGCGACCAGTAGTCATTATATTGCTTCTTTTGAGCAGGTAATAGTCCCTTATCAAGTGCTTCTGAAAAGACGTGCGATTATGCAAAATCGATCGGAATTCCATGCAAATTATCGGTCTTAATGGGCGATATCCGCTGAGACTGAAAATCGATCTCTCTCTCCCTCTCTCTCCTCCGCGCATTCGCGCATACGTGAGCGCGGACGCGTATATAAAGCGTTCGTTGAAATTCGAGCCGGACATTGCGGGACACTCGGGCTTTAGCGTCGTTTGCCGAGCATTTCGCTGCCAATAAAATCGGGGCAATAAAATGTCGTATACCTCTGTGATTTCCAGCGCGTGCGGCTTCCTCCTCTCCTCCCGGCCACTCTCAATTTCATGCAAAGTCGATAAACGTTTCGTGATTTTCGCTGCGCTCGTGCGCGCGAGCACGACCGTATGGGCCGACGATGAAATTGCCAAAACATCCGATCGCCGAGACGAGACGGCAGGGCGGCCAGGGCCGAAGATACACTGAATTTTATAGGTCTCGCATGTATTATTTCAATCGTAAATCGAAGAACGCGCGCATAAACCTGCAGCTCATTCTCTGCTAATGCACCGCCATTCACTGTGGATTTTTCCAACTTTTTCAATGCGTTCGCTTTTTTCACTTTCAGGGAATTTTCAAACTGTATTTTATTTTATATACAATTTTCTCAATAATTTTATGACGAAATTAAAAATTTATCTAAATATATGAATATTAAAAAAATATATACATGCATTTTTTTGCACATCAATATTCAGAAAATGAATAAAAAAACAAATAATCGTAAAATGAAACAAAATTTTGTAATCATAATTATTTAAACAATTTCTTGTCAAAAGTTTGCAAAATCAATATCAGTTTTACAGTAAAAGTGAACGAAATAACATACAGCTCGCATTTCCTTTTGGGTAATGAAGTTATAAGAATAGAAGCTGGCAAAAGTGCATAGTAGCATATGCGCTTGAGAAAAATTGAAGCGGAAAGAGTAACAGGAAGAGGTTGATAGTAGACGCAGCGCGCATATGCACCTACCTAGAAACACGAGAGGCGATACAGAAAAGAAAGAAAAAGAAAAAGAAGAAGAAGGAGGAGGGAGGGAGAGAGCGAGATAGACGCAGCCCTCACTGGAGTTAAACAAGACGAGAGTAGAGCAAAGCAGCAGCAGCAGCAGCTCGTTCCACACATGGCGCGCTCTTCTTCGCTCTCTTTTTCTCAACCCCTTGCGCGCGGAGGTTCGCGAGGTTCGGTCCCCGGCTGTGGCCCGCTCGCGCGCGCGCGCGTACTGCACAGGCCATATTTTAGATCTTATCCCCGAAATTATACGTCTGTCTGGCTGTCTGCTCTCTTTCGCTCGCTCCTTCCTCCCTCTCTGCCTCCTTCCTTCGCGTTCTGTCTCGCGCAGGACGTTGCCACTCGGATATCGCTCTGCGCGCCTGAGAACTAATCGCGCCTTGTCCTTCATGCGCGCGCGCGATACCTTTGCCTCTGTATCGCTTCCTTTCTTTCCACCCTCCCTCTTTTTCGCTCTGCTCTTTACCTCGAATCTTGGCTTTTCGACTATAGTGCCACACACTCAATCTGATGCGCACAGGTATACACGTCCGAACTTTTCTCCTCCTCTTTTTCGGCTCGCTCAAATTGCTTTGAAGCTCGCTTTCGCCGATAATCACCCGTTTCGCGGGCTTTCGCTTATTTTCATTTTAACTCGCGCACTTAAACATTTTTTCACGGTTTCGTCTGGCTTGCAAATGCGTTTTCTCGTTTATTTTTGTAGTTTTAATTAAACCTGAATTAAACGGCCGCGGGAGCTGCGAACGAAGAAATCAACGAATGCAAATGCCATTTCCCGCTGAGTAAATTGCGAGTTAATTAAAACAAAATAAATTCTCTTCTCTCTCTCATTCTACAACGTACTTTGGTAATGTAATTTGAATTTCTATGAGAAAAATCATATATAAAAGATTTACTTTACACCTTTTAGATATTATTATATATATACTTGAAATTAATAATAAATTTTTAAAACGAATATTAATATAAACAAATTTCACGGATAGATGTATTAAAGTTTTGAATTTGATCGTTTAATCCGAAAGGCAAAGTCAATGGCAGGTCTGAATAGTGGTTATTGTGCTCGCGCTTCTTGTACAAACGCATATCCAAAACGGTAAAGGATGTGTGTAACAGCTGTGGAAAAAAATATGCTTCAGTGGTCCTCGAGAGAAAGAAGGCTACTTAGCTGATTTATGGGTAAATAAGGCAACCTTTTATACAACCCCTTTCTCCCTCTCTCTCTCTCTCTCTCTCCCGGCTCCATGCGAACTAAAAGTGTCAGAATCTCGCCGCGTTCCTCCCGTATAGTCGCCGGGGTAATCGTATGCATTTTAGGGAGTTTCGCAAGAGCTATAGAAAGCTGCCTGTGCACCGTGACGCGTGTACAACTCGGCTATAAATTTCGATTACTCGCGTATTTTATTTTGTCAATGCCGTGTAAAAAGTTCATGCGCGTCCGCTGGCTCACCTCTGTGTGTATACACATACATGTGCGCTCGCGATAAAGAATTTTATGGGGGTTGCGCGGCGTAGGGATTATTTGAAAGAGGGGTTGTGTCTATACGCAGGCATAGGTCGCGTACGAGAGTTGTCTATATAACTGGTTACACGAGTGCCGTAAATATTTAACTCCCGTCGAGTATCCACTTATTCGCTTCCAATATAACGGC
This sequence comes from Torymus auratus, assembly GCA_900474315.1. Lineage (NCBI taxonomy): Eukaryota > Metazoa > Arthropoda > Insecta > Hymenoptera > Torymidae > Torymus > Torymus auratus. The sequence continues at coordinate 12,922 of UXGD01002423.1, read as the reverse complement.
GTCAAGTGTCTATAATTGCTAATCTTTTTGTTGAATCACTGACAGCAATTTTTAGACAACTAAATAAATAGTAATTATTAAAATAATAATAAAACGAAAGCAATGAGATTTGAAAAAAGATATAATAATACTTGAGAATTATTCTCGTAAATATTTTTATAAGGCAAAAATTCAATATTTCAGGAAAAGAGAGGGAATTCTGAAATCGCGCGGGTGAGAGGTAACGCGCGCGCGCGCTCGAGTCGGAGAGGCGACGTATATCTGTTACATACATACATTGTTCAATTTCACGACGTCTCGCTTCAATTCAGCCGACGGATTTTCCACCATTAGCCAGCCCTCGCTCCATCTCTTCGCCTACTACTACTCCTACCTCGGCAGCTTCTTTTTTTCCACCTCTTTTTCGTCCCCCTCGTCCTCACTCCCTCGTCTTTCGTGCGACGCAGCCGTGCATTACTTTGTGCGCAAGAAAAATTGGAAATAATATCTCCTCTCGTGAAATCTATATGGAAAGCGCACCGAGGTTCGTTCATACGTGACTCGTTATTAAATATCCGCTTCAGCAGCGCGTGAGTACCGCATGTGATCTCGCTAATGGCTTACATTTTTCCTCAAAATCATTTCGAGCATTTCGAAACCCCGCTATAAGTTCATTTATTTCTCAAAAATCTTCAATTTTTTATCCACTAAAATGAGTTATTGTTAAATTTATAAACATCTTTTTTAAATCTATGTTAACACTGAAGTAAATATGAAATAAAATAAAAATGAACAATAGGAAGAATTCAACATTTTTAAAGCTTATTTTAAATATTATAATAGGCAAAATGAAATTTAAAAGGTTTATGAAGTCGGCGAAGCGAAGCTCAATAATGGATGGCAATATAATGCCGAATTAGAAGGCGACTTAGGTTAAACGGGATAAAAGCGTGAATGAGGGGAACCTTTATAATACACGTTTTTTTCGTTCCGATATACAGCAGGTAGACCTTTTACGGTTTGAGTTGTTCTGCGCCAGTGTTTGTTGATTTTTTGAAGATTGCCGGTTAGGCAGGAGTCAATGACCGTGCGACCTTGTACAACAAAAATTACACCCCTGTCGCTCTATAGAAATGTAAAAGAAATTCTTCTTTATTTACTATATAATTAAATCTTTATTAAATATTATTTCACATCAATTAATTGGTGTAAGAAATCCAGTTTTCCTGTAAATATATATTAATTCCGGTATTTAAATAGCTATATTGGTAAACCAGTGCCACCGCGATTAACACACCCCGTACAAGCCTCGTTTGTCATGTTCCCTCGAGAGAAATTGATTCTCTCTCTCTCGAGCAAAGCTATAGCTACTCTGCGTCATCTTCCCAAAAAGGCACAGCCAGCTATTCTTGAATCCGAGCAGCAAGTGATCAGAGATCCTCTATAGAGAATCGGTCGCAGGTAGCGGCGAATCTGTCCGTTCGTCCGCCCTGATACACGCGCTCTACTCAGGTATAGCCATTCGCGCAACCCTTGAAAAATGATTGCCCAACCCCTTCAGGAGTCGGGTGCGCGCGAGGGTTGGGAAGACACAGTGAGCCGGGGACAATGCGGGCAGATTCACGCCGGGGATCCGTGCACGCTGAAAGCGCAAGAGAGACAGAGCGAGAGAAAAAAGTGGTAGAGAGAGAGAGAAACTGGATGCTGCCTCCTAACTGTCGGCACAATGACACCAAATAGGCGGTTGATTGCACAATACCGCCGTGTTTATCGACCCATCATCGATACGTACCGTGGAGGCGCGCCGAGCGCATTTGATTCCCGGCTCGCTGCTTCCTCTATCTCCTCTCTCTTTGTCTGTATCTCTCTCTCTCTCTGTCTCCCTCTCGCCCGCTCGCAGACTCGAATCGGAATCGGCGCGCAGAGTCAACAACCGAATGTTACACCCAATTTGAGGCACTTAATGCACGCCTGATGCCCGATCCGCATTACGATTTCACGATAAAAGCCGCCCGAAAAAAGTCAACTCACTTATTGAAGCGCTGAGTAGTCTAGGCCCTCGATGCACCTCGACGATTTTATGAGAATTTTTCAGTTTCAGACATATTCTCATTTCTCAATCAAGGTCATATAATTATTAACCAGAATCTTCTTTGAATAAAATGTCGAATATGGAAACTGTATTTTATGAAGTAGTATATTTCTATACAAGTGCGAAAGTGTTGATTCTAGCACGAGTGTATAGAATCATTTTACGCACGTGTATCGAACAATATTTTTCGATACAGGGGACATAAATGCGATTTTTTAAATTTACAGAATGTGTAATATCGCATTTTACACACACTGTATCGAAAAAATTTGTAATGTATTGATTTTAATATCATCTCATTGTACTGAAAATTACGTGTAGGGATTCGCTTCTATGAAAGCAGATACATACTATATAATCCCCTTGATCTCTGTCTTATGAGAAGCGAGCAAGATGTATTATTCCTTGGATATGATATTATATATGGATTAAAGAATATAAGAATTCCGTTTAAAATCTACTTTCAGAGGATCTTCGAGCCATTAAGTAGCCTTCGGATTTTGATTGCATTGTATTCTGAATAACTGGAAGAACAGTGAATGACAGCAATATTAGATGGAGGTTCAAAATTTAAGATTGTTAGAAAAAAAATTCAAATGCCGATAAATTCTAGACTAACTCTACATGCTATCCAATAATATTTTATAATTCGTTTTAATACTATTCTTTAAAAATCAAATAAAAATTATATTTTTAAACAAAGTAGTTATATGTAGACCATAAAATCATACAAAATCATAACTTGAAACCAGAATATGAAATCTCTTGATATTTTCAATATGCATAAATTTGGTAAACCATTACGTAGCAGCAATTCCGCGATAGAAAGCAGTATAGCTTTAACAATAAAACGTATAAAACGATCTCGATTTTGCGAAACAAATTGCACACTCTTTCCCGAAAGAGAGGGAGAGGGAGAGGAGAGTTGGTCGCGCACGAGCGCGAGCCTTCGATCGAATTGAAAAATGTTCGGAATAGCCGAAGGAGCCGAAGGCTGTAAAATTGTATTTTACTACACTCTCACACGCAGCCGCTCGTACGGCTATATGCAATAGCGCAATGCACCTCCGCGAAGGCACGAGCCTCGTCGCGGCTGCTGCTCACGGTTCTTCCTTTCTTTACTTTTCCCTCTCTCTCTTGCCAAAAATCGATTTTTGGAGCTTGCTGAGCGTAACTATCAAAACGGAAGGCAGCTCGTAGCTATCGAGAAGCCATGGTTGGCAAACGTCGCACGCCGTGTATAGCCTTTCCTCGCGCGCGTACACACACACGCACAGGGCACTAGCTCTGAGGGTTTTGGGGGTTGGTCGACGAGGGTGGTATGAGTATGTGGGGGCTGAAAAGGCGTTGCCAGGCAACCACCCGCTCGCTCGCTCTCTCTCTCTCTCTCCCTCGGTAATGGCCGCTACACACGTCACATACACATACTCCCCCTCCCACAGTTCGCGCGTAACGCAGAGCCCTTCGTCAAAGCTCCGCGTGCGCGCACGCATAATACATATCTCGAGCGCCCCAGTACTGCCTGTGCTCCGGCTAAATTCTTAAATTTCGCTCGAATTGAAAGCTCGTGAAGGATATCGCGAGCCGAGTGCGAGAGAGAGTGGGAGATCGATGTGTTGCACACCCTCGCGATAGTGCGACAGCTGCTGCTGAGATCGAAGGAAAGCTTTGTCATTTTGCAAATTCTCCTAGTAAATAGATATCGATAAAGATTGCTTTTTCAAAAAAAAACATTATCCAATTTATTCGGTTAAGGGATTTTTCATTTGCCATGAAGTGGAGTTCCATTTCTGCATTATAAGATCAATTTGTATGTAAATATTCATTTCAAAAAATGTTTTACCTTGTAAAATGAATATAATATAATTTTTTGCAAAAATAGAAAAAAAATTTAAGTAGCCCGGAGTTGCCAAGAAAATTTATGATTTTTTATTGAAACGATAAAATCGCAATATTTTAATTTACAATGTATGAGGTCGAATTTAATTATACCGAAGAATAATTAAAAATTCATTATATAAATTTCCAGATCTTATAAATTTAATAAGCTTTAAAAAATATTGTGCAACGTATAAAAAATGTAATATACAAAAAGTCATAAACAACCTTGCGCGCATGACATTTTAATGCTCTTTTAGTCAACGTTCGAGCGCGAAAAAGCGAGCAAAAGAATGTAAGAAATTAAAAATTGAAATTCGCCCCTCGCAAGATGCAGCGATAACGGCATGATTAATTAGAGCGCTGAAGTACGAACGCGAAGAAGGCGAGAGACTTAGCCGCGAGCTAATTGACGTCGTCGCGGATCTCACGCGCGCGCTCAGGCGCCACTCCGGAAGTTGCCATCACGCAGTCTGATGTAGCGGATCCGTTGATCGGGAGACGCGAGGCACGTGTTTCGGTCGTCGGGCGCGTATACCTACCTATACGAGCCAGCTGCCGCGAGACACTTATGCAAATGCGCGAGCGAGCGAGCGAGCCGGTTGAGCTTTTGGCTTTTATGTACCTCGTCGCCAGCGAATTTGCATCCGCTGAATCGCTCTCTCTCTCTCTCTCTCTCTATAGCCAAGAGTTTTCCTCATTCTTCTTCCCTTCCTCATATTGTCCTCTATACCAGCGCGCCCTCGTCGCTTTTATATACCCCCGCGTTCTCGTTCTATTATTTTTCGGCGTTATGCGCGCGTATTATTATAATCGGGATCGTCATTATTCTTCGAGCTCGGGGATTTGTTTACGATAGTTGAATTATGCATACCACATTCTTTCTGAATAAATGGGGGAAATGATGGTAGCTGCGAATTCATAAGTCGGGATATTTTTACCAAATTTCCTATACCGTTCATGCTTCGCTTTTTTATTCAAAAAATCTTGTTTTCTATATACTACGGCCAAAACTGTGCGTGACAACGAAGTTCATAAAATTATCGTGCTACGCACTAAGACACTTGGCGATAGACAAAGTATCAATATACACCACTTTAAAAATGGTTCAAGAGTATCCGGAATAGCAACCGAACGCGTGTATACGTCAGGGGCAAATGAATTCGCGCGCACAAGCCGTGGCAGTTCGTCGTGCTGCGCGTATGTGACGCGCGCAGAAGAGGACAAAAAATATAACAAAAAAGCGCGCGCGCGTCCCAGTACAACCAATCGGTATAGACGTCGGGAGCGGAACAACACTGTCATGCAAATACGTATCTGAGCGATGCCTGCCTGCCTGCCTGCCTGCTGGATGCAACGTGCGCGCATGCCGTCGCTGCGTGATTTACATATTTTACACGACGGCCCGCGACACAGAGAAAATCAGGGGTAGAAAAAGAGGCGCGCACACAAAGCAGCCAGATATACAAGCGAGCATAAAGGCCGCAGCAAAGGAGATGCAAGCGAGAGGGAAGTACGTCGAGGACAAACGTAAAACCCGAGAAAAGGAGAGAGGTGGAAGGGCTACCTGATTATTCCGCGCTGCGTATAATGTATAGCTCTTCGAGTGAGAGATTTTTTCGATTGACCCGAAGTCGAAGTGGCTCGGATCACTGTGGATTCGCGAATATTTGCAAATATATTTAGCCGTTTGGTATACGAGAAAGAGAGAGAGAGAGAAAGAGGGTGGGTGCAGTGAGAGCTAGAGAAGTTAAAAGGGCAAACGAAGCGGGCGCTCGATATTCAGCCGCCGAACTCGCTGAGCCGCAGCCAATTTAATGATCTCGTGTATACATACATATGAGCAGGGCTAAAGCGCGCTACCGTGTCCCATCCTTTTTTACCTCATCTCTCTTTCATTATTTCCTCCCCTCTCGCGCTGTCTGCCCTGCCCGCGCGTCTGCCCTCATGAGGATCGTGTTTATTGCAAATTTTTGTACTTTCCACGGCGTATTTACGCTGGAAAATAACAAATCAGACCAATCAATAAACCGAGTCATGCCGGTACCATTGAAAAAACAAACCCGGCCGCATGCAGTGTACGGCGCATTCGGCGCCCGGCCAGCTCGTAAAAATAAATGCGTATGTATTCAACCGAGCACACGAGAAACCTTTTTGATCGCGGCCGTATTGACGGGTTTCGCGTTAAATTACGCAACGTTTTCAATTAAACGACCTGCTATATTTTCTTCTTTTTTTTTTTGTTTAATTGAATTTCGTTGTATAAATATTTCACTTTTTTGCGTCTCGCGGCCATGTTATTTCACTTTTTCCCCTGATTATTCACTGATGGCTTTTATTTTAAATTAACGCTAATTAACTATTATTTTACCTCTGAATGTATGCTGTAAATTGTAACTATAATAACATGAAAATCTCGTCAACATTAATTTTATTTAATATGCGTTTAAAAATAATTTAAAAAATCCATTTACAAAAGTTATAATATATGGTATAGGACTGACAAGATCCCAGCAGTCAGTCTGTAATACATTTTTCAACAATATTCTCCTTGTCACCCGATCCTGCATGTGAATCCATTCTCCTCTCACCGCCGCTCGTCTCATGCCTCCAGCGAGTTTCCGTCTCAGTCCCAAAGCGGTCGAATTATAAAATGCATACATTACAGGGCGTAGAAAAGAGAGCGCGCGCGCGAGTTATAATACAAGTCTGCAACCGAAATCTCTTTTGATTTATCGGTTCGGCGCACCGTGAGCGCGCACTCACGTAGCGGCAGCTAGACCAATGGGATGTCACGAGGCCCTATCAGGGACGCGGCGGCGCTGCTTATGTGAGCGCGCCCTTCATCAGGTATATAGCGCGCTCATATGCATGCGCTAGAAGAAAAAAGAGAGAGAGAGAAAGGGTAGCGGCGGCAGAGCACACGGGAGAGCTCGCGGCCCCACGAAAGGGTTAGTGCCCCAAGACAGCTGGAGCCGCACGCATCGGATGCAAAGCAGCGCGCGGCGACAGCCACGACGACAGTCGGTCTCCGCGTCGTGTGTCATCTGGTCCTCTTGGAGAAACAACGAACTCGCGGCAGTTGGGCGCGCGTGCGCACAATATCAGAGGTAGTGGCGGCCCGACAAATCGCGGGGGTGTGCTCGGCGATATCTGCGAGTGCTCGCGGCGAACGCGATTTCCTCGGAGAACGCGCGCAAAGGGACGAGGTAGGCAGGCCGAACAACACGTAGCTCTCGCGCTCCAACTTCTGACAGATACAAATCCTCTCGCTCTCTCTCCGACGTTATTTGCCGAGAGCGAGCTCGCGCTGCACTCGACAAATCTCGATATGGAAAATCCGCGAAACGTATAAATGTAGCTGTCAGTCGCAGCCTCGGCAGCGCGTTCTCTCTCTTTCTGCCTGCGCTTTCCTAACACCTTTATTCGGCGCGAGTGTGTTGTAGATGATTGGTGCCACAGCCGAGTCCGTGTGCGTATATGTGTACGTGTGCACGTAGCTACCGCCTTTGTAGGCTGCGCGTAGCGGGGCTTTATCAAATCTCAGCGATTTCTCGAAGACGCGCTTTTTCCCCCGACGGGACGTACGACGCCGGAATTTTCGGAATATGTCGCTCGCGAATGAGACCGCGGGCTTCCAAATGTACTCGCACATTTCGAGAAAGACGTGTGGCAGCCTCTATTGAGATTTTGTACGCGGGAGATGGGAATTAAATTGCACATCTGAGTATTGAATCAGGTGAGGTATAAAAGTGAAGAATAGTTTTTCTTATTATAAAGATGTGTGAACCCGCGTAAAACAAAAAATTATGTTTGGGAGACGTTTGGAAAAACTTGGACGACAATACCAAATTTTTCGATTCATGATAGAAAAATTTAAAGTTTGCTAACCTTTTGTAAAAATTACATCAATTAATTTTTGAAGTGATAAAAAGATATAAGTATTCTTAACATCAGACATATTTGGAAAAGTTAAGAAACGATTGAGAAAAGTTAATATTAAATTTTTTTTAATTAGAACTAATTTTTAATGGAAATAAAATTTGGAGTGTTACATACTGGCACTCTGATTTACAACTTATACCGGATTTTTTTACTAAAGTATTATCATATGCCACCTATCGGTAGTCGCTAGCACTTGAAAAATTAATTTATGAAAATTTTGAGAAAGGTTTGTTGAATTTTTTGAAAATTATGAATTGATAAATTCAACATTGTCTCATTGCACAAGTTTTCCCAATCTTTAGCCAAACAAAACTTCTTCCAAGTCAAAATTTTCTTAAACGAGAAATGTACTATTGCGTAACAAGTTAAAAAAAACAGAATAATGAACTTTTCAAGTTTTTAAAACAAAGATATAAACGAAAATCGTGTTGATTATTCGTGTAAATGCTCGGAAGAGGTATGGTGCACCTCTTAAAATACAAGTGTAAACCGGGAACGCCAGATTTCCGTATTTCGCCCCGCAAGACAGTTACTCATCGTGTAAGAAAGCACGCGAGCAAAAAGCTCCGCGCCCGGCGTGGCCGCGATTTTTCAGTACATTTGCCAACAAATGCGCGCCCGCGCTACCTCCTTCCTCGCAGCCCCTCGCCCCGCCGGAGATCTCGGATGCAAATTACAGCCTTGATGCCGGCAATTCCGCGTAACATTATCCTTGCTCTCTCTCTCTCCCTCTTTACTACCCCAGCAGCGACGACGCTGCAGCGTGTTAACCAGCTCGTTAGATCCTTACGATTCTCTCCCGCTCTCTTCATATTATACCGCGGCTATCCGCGGAAGATTAGTTCGCGGCTGTACATGCGCGCCCTTTTTCTCACTCTCGGCGGCGGCGCGCACATTTGCCGCTCCGTAAAGTGTATATTCCTCGCGCGCCGTGCGCGTCCGCGCAGAAAATCACGGAATCCACACTACTACTGCAGTTGAGAGTATAAAGGTGGGGGTGGGATGAAATATACATATAGGTATATCGGGCTGATGTATGAAGAAATCGGAATTTTTCTAGCGCTAAAGGAAGCGGAAGAACGGCTATATAGGTGAAGCTGGAAAAATGCTAAACAGCAGCCGCCTCTTCGGGCATTTTCCAAAGATATGAAAATTCCTTGCATTTTGAGAGAAAGCTTGTGGTTGCTCCGCTGGCTCAACTTCCCGGAGACGCCCCTGGGGCATCTCCGGCTCTTTCGATACTCGCTTCGGGCTCACTATCTCCCGACCGCACATGTGCCGGAGTGGAAAACATCTGCGTATAGTTTTCGAACGAGCGTCAGTCCTTATCGCGCGAAACTTCTATATTCGGACCCGTGCTTGTTATTTCATCTTATGTCCCTCGCGCAAAATCTGTCTACTTCTGCCTTTTCCGTGCGGCACATATGGCTCTATTTGCATGCGCGCACTATGTGCATCGTGTATTGTACTATCATCTATGGTATTCGAAATGCAACATACAAGTTTCCAGTTTAAAATTCGTTGAGGATTTTATAATTGACAGCTTATCATTGACTCTTATAATTTCAAGAATAACATTTTCTGATATAACACATTAGTCTCAGTCCGTTAAATTATAATATCATCCATCATCTAAGATGATTATATAAAAATCTATAGTTGTGAATATGAGTGGAGAGTCTGACCTGCAAAATAATTATTCGAATAAAAATATAAATAATTTACTTGTATCAATGCCCAAAATTTGCCTAAAATATTATTAATAGTTCACATTACAATTCGAAAATATTTGTTCAAAGCTGAATTTTATAAACGCTGGCTCGGTTCTTTTCTCCGAACTATAGGAGCAGCAAATAAAGAAGCAAACACGCGTTAAGGAAAAAGAGAAGGGTAGAAGGAAAGAGAGGGAGAGGGAGAGAGACAGAGAGAGGAAGGAGTGAGGGGGCGGTGGTAGTGGCGGAATTGTCAATTTCATAGTCGAACGAGGGAGAGAGCCCGTATTCAGCTCGCGGGGCATATTCGCCCCCGGCGCAGAGTTGCCGTGTTTCTCTCTACGCCGGCGCGCATGTGTATACCTTGTGTGACATTGCATGGTCCGTTGTATAACGTGGCAAAAAGGAAGAAGAGAGAGAGAGAGAGAGAGAGAGGGTGAGACGAACAAAGTCAGCCATATTTATATTATTATTAAACATTGCGATGCACGGGGCTCATGCATACATTCTCATATTCCAAACCGTCGCGCAGCCATTCCGGATAGCTATTCAGGCTTTCAGAGGGATATTCCTGGGCATCAGCCCTACTTTCACGTTCTCTTGCCTTCTGTCTCGAGAATTTTTTTTCCTCTCTCTTATTCGCGAAAGCAGCCACAGAGTTGGAGGAGGCTTCGAGGATAGGACACGACGCGCTGCGTACTGCCGCTATGGCAGTAGTGCAGAGTCCCGGGTTTATACGCAATACTTACACCCTGTCTATTCTGCAGGGATATTTTGCAGCTTATATTCGGCTCGTATGCAAATCTCGCACCATACTTGATTTCACACGAGTGAATTACACGAGAGAGAGAAAAGGGAGGAGGGGAAAGGCGAGAAAGAAGGTCGCCGAGCTCCTCGTTTTACATCGTCTGCTTCATTCTGTCTTATATTCCTTCTTATCTACTTTTTTCTCATTCTTTTCTCTCACGCGCGTTCTCCTTTATTCGCCGGCAAAAAAACTCATCTTGTTGAAGGAGTTTCGTCCGACTCGAAAATTCTAGGATTACTTTAAGGATATATATATATTTTTTTTAAGTAAGAAATGCCTCTACCTGCTATCTTTTGAGGCTTTCGCAACTGTTTATTCCTTCGTATTTCTTGCGGAATGGGAACGTAAACTATATTTTCAATATTTTCTTTTTAGTGGCGAGCAAAGGAAATTTGGATAACAAAAATGAAATAATTCAAGACAATTATTCTCTTTACACGTATACTTCATCGAGATTGGTCCAAGCAGTTTTTCACCTCTCCATATTTCAGTGGAAAATTGAAAAAACGTAACCTTTCAGCATCTAATGCGTTCGTTTCATTTTCTCATTTCCATCATCCATCATATTTTCTTGAGCCGCGTTGGCGCGGCTACGCCACGCACACCCCTTTGTTTCAGCACCCCCAGAGATCGAGCGCGCCCTCGCTCCTGAAAGAAACACTCGCGACAGGCCGCACGAGAGTGGCTCGAGCAGAATGGTGAAATTATATTATTTTTGTGGTCGAGAGGCCCCACGCTCGAAGGCCATGTCAAACTTGCCACCGTTGCCGATTTTCCACTTTTAATAACGATCAAACGATCGCCGAGTGGGTCTGTTATCTACAATACTAATAATGATACCCAATCATGCCTCTTGCGAAATTCTTATACTCAAAATAGCGAATTTCGAAAAATTATCGGGTTAACGTACCGTGAATAATAGGCGTAGGATAGAAAAGAAGAGGGAAGAAAAAAGGCAAGACAAGAGCGCGTCGGGGGATTTACGGCCGTGTCCTCGCTCGCACGGCTCCCGAACGGGAATTCGCAATTTTCGAAAATGACTTGTAAACGAGCGCGGACGGGAGGCCCGAGTACACGCGGAAATGAAACTGCGCGCGGGAAGGCGAATAACGTGCCAAAGTGCGTCGCGGATTCAATTCTGTTATTGGCGCGGTAGATTTGCCAAGGCGCACGCCCCCGGATGTAAAGGGCTCCTTTTTACGATGATTTGATTTCCACGTGGCGCGCCGACAGCCTGTGCCTCGCCATATACTTTTTTTCTAAATTCTCTCCCTCTTTCTCCTATTAGTTTAATGCCTCGGACTTATATATTATCATAATATTTCGTGCTGTACAGCTGTTAACTTTTTCAAAATGTTAAATAAATAAATGTTGTATAATGACTATATAATATTAGATAAAAATATACTTATCCGACAGGATTCTTATATAATCGAATGTGTAAAGTGATTATAAATACAGCACTAGCTCTGTCAGTACCGCCAAGGAAAAATTTGAAGGCGCAGTCTTGAAAATACAGATGATAAGGGTAGAATGTAATATGCACATGAAGGGGATAGCGCTAGTCACGCACATATATAGAGCTGCATAAGAGTGGAAAATATATATATAAGAGCGAGAAATAACAAAAATTGTGCCTGTCGTTCCTGCGAAGGCGCGAGAAGCTGCTGCGTGCGCGTGCTGTTTCTCCTCGGGATCTGCAGGCGAAAAGGAGAGACGACGACGAGACTGCTCCCTATATACAGGCTCTCGCGCGACGGAGGAAGCGTTTCCGGAATTTCATATGGCTGGAGAGACGAGTTTTTCGTGCCGCGTTCGGCTTATCCGAGGAAGCGAGCGGGAGCGAGAGAGAGAGAGAGAGAGACGAGGCTGTCGTTGCCTGACTTTTTGCGCGCATCACACGTGAGCGAGTATGGGAAATTGGTATGGTGAACGTAGCGCGCGGGTGCGCTTCCTCTATCTCGCTCTCCCCGCGAGAAAGAGAGGTGGAGACCTTTTTGCTCGGAGCGCGTAGGGGGATACCGTACCAGCTGTATAACAAAGTAAAAGCGCGAGATAAAATTCGAGCGCCGGGCGCCGTCGCTGCGGCCGTCGCGCATCGCGTGAACGCGATCCAGTTTCACATTCTACCTCTCCGAGAGCTGCACACCAAATCGTCTATTCCGCTTTTGTATTTGACTAAAGTACTTCGTGCCTCGATTGTAAGTTGAACTTGTGCGAAATGCCAAGCGAACTTTGCCAGTATTCATTTTAATCGTGGAAATCAAGTGATTCTTGCATTTGCGTGTATACTATCGTTCCGGCAATATTTTCATCAAAATCACACGGAAAAAGATAAATTAAAAATCTTACTTTTTTGTACAAGTTAAATCAACTGATAAAGAAAAGTAGAAACTAAAGTGCAAAGTAAATCTACGTTTATTTGAAATGCATCTCAAAGGATAATGCCAATCTTACTTTACTAAAATGTGAATTCTACTTTTTTTTAAGTAGTTTCTACTAATTCTT
>UXGD01002422.1:0-26183 GCA_900474315.1 Torymus auratus | reverse complement strand
TTTTTGCATGAAAAGTGAATGGCAGATCGGGCATATCGAGTCGTCATATAGCGAGAGGCTAAGAACTTTTCCTCCCGTTGCAGCGGGAGGAGAAGTACTTTGCGCCTACTGCGGGAGACCTCGCCAAACGCTCGAAAAGTTCGATTTTCGATTCACTTTTCTACGCAGAAAAAGGGCTTTTTTCATGCATGTGTTAAAAAAAATATTAAAATCAGTTGAATTTATTTAAAAAATCCAATTATAAATGGTGTTCCAACCACATTATAAGAAAAAATCTTTTCATAATTTAAAAGATGATTAATGTTTTCGCCATTTATAGTATTTATATATTCCACTTAGCCACTTTCGAATTATTTGACTATTTTGTTAGACCCGAAGTAACTAATTCTCGCGGTGATACTTCTAATTAGAAGATTCTGACTCGTGCCAAAATTTCCATTCAGCGAGTAGCAGCAGCAGCCAGACGTTACGGACGCAGACATCAAGCGCATTTATCCAAAAACCCATTGAGTGCGCGCTCGAGTGAAAGGCGATCTCGGTGTACACGTCTACATTAACGCGCGCACATATATATACCCACTCCAGGCGCGCGTTTCCTGTTGCGCGCAGCGCGTAACTAACTTCTGTATAGTGCCTCTGTATTTGCGAGTGGGGGGAGGCTTCTCACCCTTTTCGTCCTTCGTCGCGGTCCTACCTTCCATTTCCGGCGTGCGCGACGCGTGTATAATGAGCGCGAAACACGAGACCGCGACACTTCTGTCGGGCCTTCGGCGCTCTCGAGTGCTTCTAAAAATATACGCGCCCGTTGCCGAACTTCTTTTTAACTGACACAAATATGTATTTAAGGAGGAGGCGGTCGGGAGCGTTTATACTCATTATATATCGTTGCGGATTTACTCGCGAACGCGCCCGTGAGCGTCAAATGTCTAATACGCTTCACAATTATATTATGTCACATGTAGAAAAGGTATTTATTTTAAAAATAAGATTCAATGTATATGCGATCAGAAGGTGTAATTTGATGCGAAATCACGAATATCGATGCGAATAATGAAACTTTCAATGTCAAAAGTAAAAATATAGACGAGTGAAAAATAGATAACCACAGGTTTAACCACTGCCGATTTCGATTCAATTTATATTAATATCGTGTGATTAAACTCAAGCAATATGCAATTTCCCCGTGATTTAAGCCAAAATGATGCTTTACGAGCGAACCCTTAAAAGCCCTGATTTATAGCACCGCGGCAATATACCACTTACCGCGTTAATCCGCATACAATTAATATTCACGGTTTGCGCGAAACCGCTGGCATTCCATAAAAGAACACGTCGAAATTGATTATTTCGGCGCGCCTCCGACCTAACAACCGTCCCAACCAACTCTCTCTCATCCAATAAAGGAGAAAAAGAAAGAACGTTTATACGAGGCGCATACAGGTGTAAAGGATGAAATTCTGGTCCCGAAAAAGCGTGCGTACGCGCAAACGAGTTGTATATAATACGTGTATATATACGAATAACCGCATAATGCGAGGATAGCGATCTCGTTTGCGGCGGTGGTTGCGCTACCTTTATCGGTGCTCGTATTAATTCGAAATTACACGGCGCCTGTCGCTCGTATCTCGCGCGCCACCTTCGACGTTTTTTGCCAACAGCCGAACTCTGTTACTCGCGTGGAAAATGCGCTGTGAGTTTGATCGTGGTCGAATAGTTCAGTATAGTTGTACGTTTCTTGGCAATTCAGCCTTTTCGATTCGTTGCGCACTGTATAAGGCGCTGCGACGCGATAAATCCGGGTCTTGATTGACAATTTTCGAAAAAGGTGGACGGGATGTTCTGACGTTAATTAAACGGATTTTACGTGCGGGGCTTTGATACGTCATACCCTCAACAGTCACATATCCGTATCGTATAAGAGGAAATTTATTGGTTTATTTTTACTTATATAACGTGTAACAAGTTTTTGTTAATATTAGTATGGTGCAAAAGCAATATACACGGGAATAGTATAAGCAGACAACTTTGTGCAGACATTGTAACAAGATATATAAAAACTTGGCTACATTATCTAGAAGTCAATAGAATGAAGTAATTACCTTATTGCAACAATAACAGTTACATTGTAACTATACCACTTCGCCTGTATTTATACTTAATTACGTGCTATTCGTCGAATGCAACAATGAAAAAATTCAGGTTAAGGAGAGAGCAATTTAAAGTTTCAATTTACAATGTTTTAGCATTAGTAATGTTTATTTATGAACATGAAATAATTTACCAAGCAATCACTATCTTAATGATATTTTTTACCTATGCGCATAATTAGATCATTGCCTTACAATTATAATATTTGATTATTACTAAAAGATCAGGTTGTCATAATATGTTGCTTTACGTACCTTATAAACTAGTGACATAATTTACAAAAGTCATATAATAAGAACTTGAAAGTAAATAAATATTACTATTTAACTCAGTTAATTATGTACTACCGTTGATTTTTATCAACATACTTTATTGTTTTTAAAAAATGTAGAGTTTTATTTTCTCACGCAATTACTTTTTTCAGTAACGAGACAGCCGTCATTGTAAATTAGCACATTGAAACCACGAAATATCCAGTCTCACCGACACGACGCGAACGCAGCAGGGCTTATAAATCAACGCCTGCATCGATGGTATGACGGAAGGTGTCAGGCGGCTCGGCCTCCTTCTTTTCTCACGCGAGGATTTCGGCGTATCTGTGGCTCGAGAGATGCACGAGCGGCAGTGCGGCTTTGTTGCATTCGTTTGCAGGATATATTTTCGGCTTTTTTGCACGCACTCGAGGCCTATAATCAGTGGATTTACCGCGCCGGTAATTGGGAGAAAGGAGAGAGAGAGTCTTGGTAATCTCGGATGGGAATGACATTTTCAGATGGATTTACCGGGAAAACGTCGTTCTGTAATAAGCGAGATAATGAGGCTTGCTTATTTTAATGGAAAATTAAATTGTGCGGGAATGTCATTAGTCAGATAATGAAATATTTTCAGAAGAATATAAATATTGAATAACAAATTTTAATGCGCAAGTAAAAACAATATTCAAATTAATATGCGTGTTCTATCTGCGATCGTGAAAAAATTATAAATTACAGTCTTCAGTAGTTCTATATAATACGTTAAAAAATTGTTGCTTATAAGCATTAGCCCTATATTCATATAATGACACCATATAAAATTGTAGACCGGATTTTCATTTTGCACGCGTTACCGGCGGTGCTCGCGCATAACGCTCATAATTACGGGAACTGTCGACAGTATGATTATAGAAGGCGACAAAATAGATGGCATAGAAATAATGATGCTAAAACCAGTTCTAAAATGTTCTTATAATATAAATGCTACAATTATACTATTTATTGGCCGTTAAAAATCTGCTTTCGATTTTATTTCTACACTAATATTATTATTCATCCTTTTGTATTCAAAGTTGCTAACATTTATGAAAAAACTGAATACATTAGACAGCCTAAAGCCATTTTTTCTTAAAAACAATTTTTATCAAAGTGAATGTCCTTTAAATGTATGCGAGCTATATTTGAATGCAACGATTAAGCAAATCAAATCTATCAGTACATAGGAAACTTTTCCGTATGATAAAACTAATTTGTATGTTCTAAGAAGAATTTTCCATAAAATATTTAAACTGAACAAAAATAATAAAACTTAACTCATAAAAAGAGGATATTAATAAAATGGTATTCAAAATTTTCCCACTCTATATTTTAACGGAAAATTATGTAACGAAGTAAGGGTTTTAACCCATAACCATAAAGTAAATGTGAAACAATATTAATTTCTTTTTTACGTAATTATTTAATTGGTTAGAAAGTGAGAAAAAAATTATTAACGAAAGCACTGCACTTTGCCGATTAAATTTCGCGCTACTTAATCCTCAGTATACTAAAATATATACTCTAATCAATTACAAGCAGCAGCAAACACAGCCACATTATTTATACATAAACAGCATCTTAGGTTTCTTCAACACCAATCTCCCAAAGCCTTCAAGCTTTAATGCTCACGCTTCGCACTCCAACTTCTCTTTCTCTCTCTCTGCAACCAGGTTATACTACCAGTAGGTGATTAATGACCGCGTCTATGCTCGGTGATTTTCTGCACTTCCCTTTTTTGCTCGGCGCTTTCCCGGCCGGAATATAATCGCGCGCACGTAAGCGCGGGCAGCAGCAGCAGCAACAGCAGCTCGTTGTGCAACGAGATCGTATCTCTGGCGCGCGTGCGAGCGGCTATATAGCCCGATTACCGGCGTGCCGGCCGGCTCTCGTATAATGGCTCGGGCAAGCACGATTTTCTTACTCTGCGTTTATATATAAGACACTTTTCCGTCTGCATCGGTGGAAGGGAAACGCCGGATTCTCGCGAGAGGTGCCGTGAGTAATGCGATATTAATGTTGGGAGCGCGAGAGCGTAACGGTTCGAGGCGAGGGAGGTTTGAGAAAAATTTGCCTTTGAATATACGCGAGGTTAGAGCTGTTTAATGATCGACTCTGCTTCGATAGAAATTTACGAGCGTTTACGGCTGTCGGGAGTGGATTTTATAACTTATTTTATGATTTAAGTGAGAATTATTAGGCGGGGAAATTTGAATTTGAAAAAAGGTCGAGTTTTATTGTGTTTGAGGAACGTAAATTTTATTGTAAGCACGAGAAAGTTGAACGAGAACTATATTTCTATGATAAAATATTCTTTGTCAGTGCATTAACAAAAATCAAATTATTGTTTCAGTCAAATTTTTTTTATTTTCTTGTTGGAATAATAATGGATCAACTGCACTGAAAATATTGCATATTAAAATAATCAATCGCCTGTAAATGGCCTCGTAAGATATTCATCGAGTTCATCAGAGCTTGTAAATCATTTTTCTTTTGCGAAGGAGATTTTCAACGGTAACTTAAAACTGTAGCGAAGAATATGCATAGAAAACTAAATGACACGTGATAGTTTAATAAGCGATGATCTTATCTTTAAATTATCTAGCCATTTTAATTGATGCTCCACCTCTACTATAATGAAATGGAAAACTTACCGTTAATTTAAATATATATCAATGGTATATGTTATTATATGTATCAAGTATAACATTTAATTTTTTCATAAACGAAACCATTTATTTCTTTATTAAAAGCATAAGAAATTTGACGGATCAATGGTTCAAAATCAAAGTTAATTTGTTTAATAATTATATTTGTTCTAAGTAAAGCATAGCAATTTTGAATTTCATCATTAGTGAATATCATCATTAGTTTTAAAGAAATTTTAAATATTAAACATAAAATTACATAATAATAAAAAAACGTTAATATATTTTGTACAAGATATTAAATTTTAACGAAACGAGTTTTCGGCCAACCCTCATTATCATCATATTTTAATAAAATTTATGTTATTTGTAAAAAATGCTTCGTTAAAGTAAAACATGTTTCATTATTGATGGAAAGTGTATGTATGAAATATGAGAGGTCTAAAAAGAAGCCATATAATTAAAGATGATTTTTTTCCTGATTGGAAAGATAGTTCATACGAAGTTTATTTTCGGTAGAGGAAAATTCTTAAAAAATTTTTTTTTAACCTTAGTTTTCGGACCTCCTCTCTATTTCTGTACATTATATAATACATGAGAAAATAAGTAATCATAAAAAAAATTTCTTTGAAACAGTTTCCTGGTATTAACATTATTTTAAAGAGAGTTTAAAAAACTTTATCAAAAAGCTTGTTAAAATTTGAACGGGTTTAACTTTTTGAGACATCAATTTTTAAAACCAAATTCAGTTCTTAAAGAACCGTACGAAATATTTTTTAATGGTTAGAAAACTTTTTTTGTAACTTATTATATGCTGCACGGAAGCAGAAAAATCGAGCCTGAAAGGTCTTCTTAAAATTTTTTTTACATTTTGTTATCTTATAATAAATGCAAGCAGGGAAAACTTTTGACGATTTCGTATGTTCATTTTCCCACTAACATAGATAGACATTATACTTTTCACTTGAATTATCAAAACAACGACTCCATGATGACCAAAAAAAAAACCATTGTCTTATACACCACGTACGACAAGTAGAACCGTGCGAACCGCCCTCATTTATTCTATTCGTGCTGCTGCGCACTTATATACACACACTCAGTGTATATACTTTGGTAGCAGCAGCAACAGAGTCCGGCCACGCCAAATGATATATGAACGCGGCCGAAATTTTGATAACGAGCGCCGCCGCCCATAAATTAAAAATCAATTGGCCGACTCTGGCACACACAGCATAGTAGCAGCAGCAGCAGCAGCGCGCTTCACCCAAAAAGAAACCGGCCGGTGCTCGTGGAAAAAAGGATCGCGGAACGAGAGCGAGTGGGTGGACAACGACGACGGGGGCAATTAATGGACGACGCCACCGGCGCGCAGCTCGCGACGACGACGATGCGAACAAAGACGAAGCCTTTAACGAGAGTACAGCTCCTCGCGCTCTCGCGGAGAGAGTCTTTTTGCGCGCATGGTGCGGCGGCTAAGCCATATCTCGAGGGGAAGGGGAGAGAGGGACGCCGAGCGAGAGAGACAGCGAAAACCAGCAGCAGAGCTCGAGTGCTGACCATAGTTGGCATGTGGGCGGAGTGGACTAGGACGCCTTTAAGGATGTTGGCCTTAGCCTTAACCCGCGCGCCTCATGCGTGCGAGCAGCCTCGCACGTGTGCGTATCGGGCATATATACGTGCGCTCTGCGGCCACTTGACTACTGCAGGCCAGACCGCGCAAAAACTCGTCGAGAGTACTTACCTGGAAATGCTCTCTCTCTCTCTCTCTCTCTTGCTCGGCGGTGCGGGAGATAGCGCCGCGATCTGTTAATAAGCCTGCTTTTATGACCAGAAATGGCCATGCGCGAGCCGAAGGCAGGCGCTTCGGAAGTGCCACGCGCAAGCGCGGTTGTGTCGTCGTTGTGTTTGCAAATAGGTGTCTTGTAAAGGCGACCGGTTGCTGATGAGGGGCTTTTCCGCAGAGGAGGAAACTAGGAGGAGGCTTATTGCTTCTTATGGTTTTTTTTTCGTTGGTTTCTGGTATATAGTTTTAGAGGTTTTTTATCGAGTAAAAAGTGCTATATAGAGATAGAGAACGTCATTAATGTCTCACTGATTCAGGATACCGAGATCGTTCTAAATCCAGAAAGTAAATATAACAGAAAAATCGCTAAAAACGATCATAATTATTCATAGAAACGAACAAAATAGAATTTATTGTATACATTCGGCAAAAAATAAAATAACAATAAAAAAGTTAATCGAACAATACATTTGTTACGATTAATAATCTATAAAAATGATTAAACTTTATATCTACAATAATTATTCTGGTTATTAGTGTAACACGCAATTTAGTGTAGACTTGAGGGTCATATGCAAACGCGTCCAGTCCACTTATTAAATCATCTTTAAGTAGTCGATGAAATCATTCTTCGCAAAGTATTTTTAACACTTGTGACAAGTGGTATACACTCTTTTTATCTCAAGTTTCATCTATTATAATAAGTTTTTTCGAATTATTCATAAGATTATTTACTATGGTTTGTGTCAATACGAAGGATATAATTGAATTTAAGAATATACCACTTCCACGTTCCGCACGAAGAATGGCCTCCGGCCCTCCAAACTTTCCCACTTAAAAATATACTCCTCTAAAAAGTACTAAAAAAGGGCGAACCGCAAATTAATTTCCAAAAGCCGGCCTCACGCGTACACGCAAATCCCCGCCGTTTTCCCTTTTCCCTTGTTCATTTTTTTCTTTCATCGCTGACGGAGACACACGGCGGCGGGGCTTGCGGATGAACAGAGCTCCAGCCGGGCGCGTAATGCGAATCGACTTTTACGCGTGCGCGCGCTCGCGATGAACTCTCAGCGCGCTGCAGCTAAAAGCCGGTGAATTACTGCTGTTGTGACTGGCGCGTGCGTGCATTACTATGGCGTGGTAAAAAGGCCCGCCCGCTTTATATCGCGAACGCGAGCGCGCACGTGCGAAACGTTTAGAGGAAGGAGAAAGAGAACCGTATAGTGAGTAAGAGGGAGAAAGAAGGAGAGAGAAAGATTTTAATCCCGCGAAGGTCGGCGCTCGCGACGAACGTAGCCTTGAGTCGGCGTTAAAGTGTCTTTACGTGGGTGTCGGGGATTGGCGCGGCCGGAGGATTTTTCGTCTGCGGGGTTGGCTTGGCTTGTTGATTAATTAGGGGATTATTGTCTGGCTGTGGTTTGTGCCGGTCTTAAAATAGTTTGAGAATTGCTAGACGTTTATATAGAATGTGGCTGAAACTTTGCTGTTATTAGTAAGAAGCAATGTTAAATGTCAAATTGGAGATAGGATTGGTAATAATATAGTTATGTTCTTTTGGTTGGGTGAATTAACGAGATTTCTTGGTGGTATTTCGCGTAATTACTTCATTATTGCGAAAGTATAAATAATACAATGCACCAATTTTATTTATCTTCAGTTCGGAGTTCGTCCTTAACAAGGGATCAAAATCAAATTATGCAATAAGTTAAGAAAATAAGTGATTTCGACAAAAAGAAGTCCAGCTATTTCCTCATTACTCTGCAAGCTGTCCTCGCCAATCTCTCATCACAATTAACCGTGTACAAATAGCCGACATTAATCAACACTCACCTCCTCGACGGCCCGTACTCCCATTAATACTAATTTGACGATACACAAATGTTTGTGGCTGGCCTTTACTCGATATAACGAGCTTCGAGACAAACTTTTTAATTGCGCATTCGTTATGTACACGCTTGGTCCGATTAATCAAGCGTCGTATACGGGCGGGTGTAAGATGAACGAAAAGGGCATCGATTGTCGAGAGAGGCAGACAGAGAGAGAGTAGTTCTTCGGTTTCGGCGGAGCGCCACTTCAGACTCGCGAGTTGAGTGGTATCATGTGTGGCCGAATAAGCTGCTGCTGACTTTTGGACTTGCAACGCATGAGACTTTCCCACGTGAAATGAGTTGTTGGTGTATGTCAATGCATTCTCGTGGTAGATTAATTTTTGACATGCTGGTTTCATAAAGCGTGATAATATACAGTCGCCGTACAATTTATATACATTTTCGAATTATTACAGTGATCTATATCAAGTACAATAATAATCAACTCTACGAAATTCCCCATACATTGTACATACATTCCCCATACATTGTACATACATTCCCCATACATTGTACACAATGCATATCAAAATGAATGCAAATCTGCAGCCTTCTATCATCATCATCATCATCAACAAGCTTATACGCCCAAACTAATAGATCCAGCCTCTCCCATTGTGTCTAATCAGTCTATCAAGCCCAATTTATCCTAAACATCCTCCTCCTATAGCCATATATCCTCCGACCTCATCACCCTCCACCCATCCACTCATCGTGCAAAAAGCATCAGCCGGCCGCAACGGACTCCCGATAATGACGAGGCTTGCGCGTGTACACATATATCGACACGCGCTCGCGAGCCCCTCCCTATCGGCTCGTTATGATCCAACTCATTGTTCTCTCTCTCTAAAAGACCCGCGTGCGCACGGAGTTTCGCAGACAGGAAATGAGCTGACAGAGAACAAGACGCGGACCACCGTATAGGCACTATTACACGCTACTCTCTCTCCTGTCCGGTGTTTAGTCGCGGGAGAGAGATGCCCTTCCCGGTCAGCATAGCCCTATACACACACGCGTCTTATCGGGCTCGTGTAAGTGGCTCCTTTCTCGGCCGCGGTGTGCTAGGAGAGAGAGATCTACGCCCCTGATAGGACGCAGAGGCCGCAAACGAGAGACTTTCCTCGAACCGCGCTGCTCCACCCAACGCAATTAGAACTAGACGACGCGTCTTTCGCGTACGTACGTACGTGTGTGAGTCTATGTGGACACGAGGAGAGTGCCACTTGATGCGCGTGACGTTGGCGTCGCGACGACGGGGTTACTATTTACGGATTTTCTCCGCATTTCTTATAAACGCTGCTGCTGCGGGAGAGTTAGCCTCGCGGGATGAGACGTGGCCTGGTGACGTGCTTTTTTTCAGTTTACACGAGGCGATGTGATTTTCTTAGTCTGGTCTATGTAGAATGTTAGCTTTGGGAATGTTTTTCCACTGGATATAGGAACGGCAATACAGTGTCAAAATAAAGCTTTCTGTTGGAACATTTTGAAAAAATAATATACATCTTTGTTATTTTTCATAGATTAAGTGTAAAATAATGGTGAACATATCGAAAGTTAATATTTTTCCATGTACATTTTTATTGGAATTCAAATTTATTATAATATAATACAATTATATACCTATTCTTTGGATAGCTTATCTAGAAATACATCTGTTTTCTCTTTAACTTTGAAAACTTCGTTTTTACAATAAAAATAAAAAAAAATATTTTCGTCTCTCGACGATTATCAATTACACTTAAATGGAATTACACTGCCCGTACAATCATGTAGCACGCATCGAAACCTCCACCACCTCTATTTTCTCAATTATCGCCCGCGCAAGTGCGGAGTCTCGGGGCTCGGTGTGCAGCGAGGGCATTTGACAAATGGTTATCGCCGCGGCAACAAGAGCTTAAGCGTCACTGTATTTGTACATTGATGTTTCTCGAGTTAAGTACGCCCCGGGTACATCTCATCGCTTTTTACGCGCGTAACAAGCTCGGGTAGCGAGCGAGCTCGGTGGGTGGAAACAAATGCGACGTCGCTTCCCTAGAAGGACAGAGAGAAAGAGAGGCGCTCTTTCTCTCGAGGGGCGTTTTAATCCGCTCCGCCGCGCTTGCGCACGCGCTCCTTTGTGCAAAACGTCCCGGGAAACAATGGGGAGGCTCCTGTATGTATGTGTACACGCAAGGTGGACAAAAATTGGCCGTAGCAGCATGAACGTCGTATATTTTTGTTCCATGTCTGGTATGTGTCGATTACGTTAACGCGCAGTCTTTTGATGCCTCGCGAGTTTATGTGACGTTTCGAACGTGGTAACGGAGGGGAGCGAGAAAAGAGGTTGTTTGAATATTATGTTTGAATTATGTGGGTCTTGACTTTTTGGTAAATTGGTTAGAAAATTTCATGTTGCTTTGGGAGGCTTTTGGTTTTATAAATGGCATGATGGATGAGACACTATTTTTAATGTGTAAATTGCTTATATAAGGCTTCTATTTTACGTATGAATCGCATCTGATTTAATTAAGAGCTAGAACAATATCAAGGGGTCAGTCAAATGATTCATGCAGTACGCGATTCAAGAAACTATATTAGTAGTAGTATAAATAGACTACATTCTGAGGAACACGAATAATTTCAGGAACACTATAATTATAAACTTCCCTGCACCATCGCGGGCAATTAACAATTAAGTGTAACTAAATTAGAAAATTGATTACGACAACTTCCGAGTTCGTGAAACATTCATTATCGCGCCTCGACAGGCTGATAATCGCCATTGTCGCCTGCAGCGGGGCAACAGATCCACAACAGACGAAACACGCGAAAACAAGACAACGCATATACAGCGAAAGCAAAAGAGGCGAAGAAGACGGAGTAGGATCTTGAGATCCACCGGCGTCGTCTCGCACGTGGATGCACGCGCACACTGGGGTTATTTCTGTAGTCATCAGTCACACTCTCTCGGCTAGAGTAAGACTCTCAAGAGAGTCGCACGCGGGAGCCTCCACACCTTGCATTGTGCGTTAAATTATCATCGGGGTTCAGGGAACGGCGCGCGCATTCGGCGCCGCGATCGTAAAGAAATCTGTCTCCTGTCGCTTGATCAGAAGTTATTGCTGTTATTGATAACGGCGAGAGGCTGTTGTGACGCGGAGCATAATATTTATGATTGACTACGGTGGGCCGAGATTCCAGCGGCTGGTTTGTCGCGTAGAACGAATTGCCAGGTTGAGGTAGAAGTCAATTAATATAGCAGGGAATGAATTCGTGAAGGTATTAGAGCTGTGATTTCGGGAAATTAAATTGAAGAATTTTAGTGTATGTATACAACGGAGATTGTTCAATCATTTCGATCTCGTGGCTCTGTTTATACCGAACATAATTATTTCATTATGAAATGTGGTTGGTGCGGGCGCGATAGTCAATGATTTGCTGATAAATTGCTCTAATTATATCGTAAAAGATAAAGCTCCAATTGAAAGCCAGAAAATCGCTTTACCGTTATAATAGGTCTCTCTGATATACGTATAATAACAGAGAAATTGAACACAAGCGCACTCGTTAATACAAACAAGACCCTAATTGATTTATGTTAATGCAGGATAAACAGCGTGTTTCGAGGTGTGGCTCTCCTCTTAACTCGATAGAGGCCCACGCAATCAAAATGATTGCAGTCACGATTCTCTTGTACCTATAATATAGCGCCTATCGTCTGGCATCTAAAAACAAACGAAGACAGTATCTCTTATTTAATCCAGCCTTCGTAATACATATAAACTCGAAACAGAACGATAAAAGCAAAAATTCAAATTTCTACGCAGACAATCGAGCGATCCAGCATTCTCGCACTAGCGCGGAATTGCACTTGCCAGTCTATATATAATACGTATTGAGGCTCGCGTGCCAACCCTTTCTCTCTCCCACAGTAATACCGAGCGCGCGCGGCACATTCGATGCAGGCAATAACTGTCGAATCGAATATTGACTAATCGCTCTAGCTTGCGCGGGGTCCGAGCGAGCATTGCACATTGCCGGCGCCCCCGGACGGTTCGTTTCTTTCCATCTCGCGGTCAAGATCTGTCTCTCTCTCTCCGCGTGTTCGCAAGTCTCGTGCTACAAATCACGAATTGCGAGAGAGCAATAATGAAATATTTTATCTCGCGCCTCGCTCGCAATTACTTACTTATTTATTGTTATGGGGTTTAATCTTGTATATTGACATTTCATTTCGCGGCAGTGGCAAAAATCTTGAGTGAAGTTGTTTTTAAAATTATGGAAAGATTTATATATATATTTGAATTATTGGGCTGTAATTAATATGCCGTAAAGTTATTTATGAGCTAATAAATATTGTGTATATACGTACGAATGTAAATGGTGGAAAATATTTTATGAAAATTATATGATGCGGTGAACTTTTTATATATTTTGTGCATGTTGTCCCGAAAAATATGTTTTAATTGTGTCTTCAAAATAAAATTCTGATATCACTAAAATTATAATCGAATTATAAACATTTTTCAGAAAATTGTAATTATAAATTAACCATCTTAATCGATGTAAATAACCGCAATAAAATACGTCACGTTCTTACAAGTAGAAGATAAAAAGCTGTGTTTCAACAATATTCTGCCGGAAGACGCGTTACATAGCGTAAAAGTCGCCGTAAATACTAACGCTGAAACGCGAATTTTCGTTTGCCAGCCGGTGCGCGCACGCGCGGCGAGGATCGACACAAGCCGTGAGCGCCTCGTTGCAACCTGTTTCGCCACCTGAGGAACGATTGCACCGGCTCGTGTTGACGGCTTGGAAACGCCGCGATAAATCGTTCGAGCCGATGACTAACGGGCCGAAAGAAAGTGAGATTAGAGATGCAGGCGCGGAGGCGGCGTCTGAGCATGAGAAATGAACAGCCGCGTCTCTTATTTTTACATCCTTTCAATCACGTGTTTGTTTTTAATTGGCGAAAAGTCGTTGTGTTTGTATGTACCTTCGGAATGAGTTTTTAGTTTTGTTGGTTTACGGGTGCCGAGATCTGGTTCAGGCAAAGAACCGCGAATGGTAATATTTATGTTATTGACATAAGGTGATTGTTGACAAGCGAGTTCTAAAACCCCATATAAATTTGTATTCAAATTAATTCTAGTTTTATAGCGATTTTAAAAAGTTCAGTTATCTGGTTAAACTAGGCCAAGTAGGAGTTACAAAATGTTGCAATATATAATGATGTCATGGCGCGAAAGTAGAGCTCTGGTGAAGTCACGGTACCGCATATTATGATCTTGAATAAAAAGCACAAGAAATTTATATACTTATTATACACTCATACGAAATATAAACATTATTGTTATACTACTTTTGCGTCTATATAAGTCTACGTTTCTATAAAAGAAAATCTTATAATTTAAGAAAAAATTGATAATTGCAATACTTTGCTGGGAGATATGCATTCTTAATATTCAATGCAAATATAAAAAAATTGTTTCCAAATAGAAATGAAAGTGCTTTTGACATCCACAGGTGGCGCATACGGCATGAGCAAGAGCCTGAAGAACGGCGGCCTCTTCCCCTCGGTCTTCAACGTCGCAGCTAAGGCGGAGATCACAGTGAACGCGACGTGCGGCGAGGACGGGCCCGAGACGTTCTGCAAGCCCGCGGAGTCGCTGCGCTGCGCCGTCTGCGACTCGCGGAGTCCCGACCCGAACAAGCGGCACAACATCAACCAGGCGCTCGACTCGAACCCGAGCCGCTGGTGGCAGAGTCCGACCCTCGCCCGCGGCGACCACTACGAGCACGTCACGATCGTCCTCGACCTCAAGCAGGTAGGAATTTTCTCTCTTCCTTTTTTTCTTCTTCTTCTTTTCTTTCAGTTCGAGGTGCTGCTGCTGTTGACCGGCAGGTTTTTAAGCGCCGCCGCGCCGCACGGAGTAATGTACCTTTGACATCGTAAATTTTTACTCTCCCTGGCCCTGTGTGTGTATATATAGTAGAATGCGGAGTTTCGTGGGGGGAATCCACGCTTTTTTCGGATGGGAGGTCTGCAGCCCGCTCTGAGGTGATTTATGGAGGCGGGTGAGAGATGCGCTGTTTGCTTAGAAGGCGGGATTCTGTCGAAATTAAGAGCCCTGTGTTGTTGCTGGCCAATTTGATGCTCGTCGATAGATTATTCCGAGATTTATTTAACTTTAATTATACGTAGGTATAAGCCATTATCTTGATTGAATCGTATTTAGCCGGCTGCGAGTCTCTTAAAGATGAGTTTTTTTCATTAATTTGTGGGGCTTCATGAATTTTTCAGTTTAACAAATTAATTACTTATGATCGCTTTCTACATACGTATTATAGATACGAGGTCCCGAAAAAAATAACTGTTTTTAGGTTTTGATATAGAGCGATGATAGAGTGTTGCCGAGAGGGGCATTGATTTAGATGTTACAGACATACTTAAGGAGATAATCATAAATAACAGATTAAAAAAATTGAATCATACATTTGAGGATTAAGTGAAAAAATGTATAGACTGAAAGTTCGTATAGGATACAAGCCTATTTAACCACACACTTTTCCACTTAACATGACAAACGTTCTCTCGAAATTTATGTGCTTTCCCTCGACTCGAAAATCCCACTAAATCACTCGGGAATCTCCCACTTTCTTCGACATGGTAAAAATAAAAATAGCTCCCGTCAAGCCGATCACGCGCACGCGCGCGACAATGTGTTCGCCGCGCAACACAATACGCGAGCCGAAGGTCTTTAGTACGCATTTAGAAGTCTCTCTCTCACTCCCTCGACTGTACTTATGTGCGCGCGCATGAAACCTCTAAAAATATGCCGCTCTGTAAAAATCAGCCGCGCGTACTCGAGTTACTTACCTACCTGGCGATCGAATTTCTTCCTCTCTCTCTCTTTCTCTTTCTCCCTCACATTATCGAACGAGCGCCTCGTGCGGTTGGTCCTTACGCGTATGCGCGCACCTTTTCACTTAAGCGCGGCGCATTACACGAAGGGGAAAGAAGTCGAGGTATTCTTGGTATAGAGAAGGAGAGAGAGTGACGAAGGGAGACGTTTTATGCGACGGGGAAGGAAATTAGGCTGGCTTGAGAGTTTTAGTTTGTATAGAGAGCGCCGTGAAGATTTTTTGGACGAGCGAAAAAAATTTAAAGGGGATGCGGTTGTTTAGTTAAAGAAATAAATATTGTAGCAAGGAGTGTAGAGTGCATTGAACGAAGATTTTTTTGTGGTTCGAAGATCGGGTATCAAAGGGAGAAATGTGAAGTGGTTACAAAGTTCTTTAATAAGATTTTAATTTTTTGGAACCTTTTTGTTGTGTTTTTTTACAGTCGTTTGAATTAACGCGGATGAAACGGTTTATGTTTTTAGATGGGAACATGAAAATAAAAGTCGTTCTTCGTATTTTCGTAAGATAATTTTAGTTGATTTACAACTACTAAGAAAACTAATAAAACTTTCAAAATAACTTTTGTAAAATACTGTAGATTCCAAGTAAAAATCAATTTCAGATAAAATAGCTGTACCGTGTTCTTCGTAATATCTGTTTTCGTTTGCATAATCGAGAACAGCGAAAATCAATATACATCAATAATTTCGGATTCTAAAAGAACGGATAAAAAAAATACCGCGAAAGATGAATTGGTGGCTAAGGGAAAACAGAACAACAGTTTACGAGAGTGAAAGCGAAGCAAAAAAGGTGACGAGTAAAAAGAGCCGAACATAGGCGCAAAGAAAAAAAAAATATGACAGAAACGAACGGGAGAAAGAGCGAAAGCACGAGAGTTAGTTTTGCTCGGAAACCTTTCTCTCGCATGCTGCTTCGTTGAAGGAGAGCCGAGAACGAAGAGCGAGAAAAAAAATCGTAAATTTCTCTGGTTTCCTTTCGTTAGGCCAATCCGGCGTATTGTGTTCTTACCGGACCGATTTATGTGTCTTTCGTAGTTGTGTCCTGTTCTTGTCCGTGCGAGGTCCGACAAAGAACGACTGACAAGAAAAAACTGAGACGAGAAAATAAGAGGAGGAGGAGGAGAAGAAGAAGAGGAAGAAGAATAGCGCACCGTCGTGCGAACGATAAACGTGGAGTGTGATGAAGATAGTATAGAAAGATGAGAAGGAGAAAGAGAGAGAACCCTAAAAATAATTGAGAGTTTGCAAGCGTAGGTGTAGCGCACATCAGGAAAATATTGTTGTTTTTACTACCTGCCGTTATCAAAGGAGAATAAACTTTTCATTTGTACGCGAGCTTTAACGCCAAAGTTGATTTTATAATGAATTGGTTTTGTTAGGCATAAAAAAGAAGATGAAGAAAAATGATGATGATTCTATGTTAATTTTAAAGATTTTTGCAGTCTAAAAGTAACTCTGATAAGGGCGCAAGTCAGTTGATGAAATTGTGGTCATTTTATCAATATATCCATGGACAATTCAGAACGTACTACATGAACTCGATGTTAACTGTATTGTAACATTTGAAAACCAAACTTGACAGCTTTATAGTATTGATACTTTTTATCACGATCTTCTTCCAACCACTCGATAATGGCCATATACGATCGAGCCAGACAACTTTTATCTATATAAATCCGGAAATATCGGTACCCGCAATCAACCAAACTGTTCTTACGCTGAGAAAATTTGAAAAATTCCACGAAACAACGTCCCAAGAAAACGGTACCAACAATACTATAAACTATCAGAAAACAGGAATCGGAAGAAGGCGTTACATCTCGCATCCGATGAAAACCGATAGAGGCTCGATCGACCTCTTCCAGTCATTGGATTTCGTTCAAACCCATCTAGCGGCGCGAAAGAAATTTGAAACTCCAAGGAAGAGATACGCACGAGAGAGGAAGACGGAAAAGAAGCCGGGCTTTCTCGGAATCCATGAGAGAGAGAGAAAGAAAGAGCGGAGAACTTGCCGGCACTGTATTATACCTGTAAGAGAGACAGAGCCCAGAAGAAGAGAGGAAGAAAGAGTCCCGTACTAACAAATTGCGCGCGGTGGCCCTAACCGTTTTAACGAGGCGGCCCTCTCTTTTCGAGGCTCGCCCTGGTAATGGCGGTATATACAATCGTCGGCTGAAAGAAAGAGTGGGCGAGTGCTATACGTGCATATAACACGTGAGAAAAGCTTAAAATGAAAATCCTGTCCGACCTCGACGCCATCGAGTGCGTTTAGAGGCTGCCCGCGAATGGATACGGGGCGGAATTTATTTACCGTGATATATCTCGTGATGCGTGGGTCGTGGTATTTGACGGCGCTTGAGAGCTCCGAGACTTTGTCTCAATGGTTCTCGAGTGGATCGTTATGGCTTTCTGATGCAGGTGGATATGCATTGTTTTAGATTTTTCTGTTGGTATTGTAAGTATTATACCATTACATAGAATGTTCAAAGACTGTGTGGAAGTTGTAAGTATATTGTTAGCTGGACTAATCGATTCGTGTCGATATTCCTGAAAAATCCTTGAAAATCATATTTGGTAAATATATTTCAAATTTTTTAACTCTTCATAAATTCTTTGAGAAATATTTCTATGGAAACGATGGGTGGCCTATCAGTCAGAACAAGTTATACAAGTCAAATTTAAATACTTTAAATTTGGTTATCAATGTCTTTTAATTTTACCTGACATCCTATTTTTCAAACGTTATCAAATACGATAAAGATGGTAGTATAGTCTTTAGCGCATCCGTCCGTTACGTTAAAGCAGAACATATGTTGTTATCAAATATGTATAACTACCTTAACTTATATATCTTTATACACTAAAAATGTGAATTCTATGAATGAAAATATGCTGTTTTATAAGTATTGTATTTGTTTTTGTACTATTCTCGTCGATTACATGCCAGACAACTCTGGTTTCTGCTCATGATAAATTCACGGTTGTTAATATTTACATGCACATTACTGTAAGTGCACTATTGCTAATCTTCACTGATTAAAAGTATAAATCGGGACGCGCCATACAGTAATTACGAAATGTCAAGATATAATGTTATAATTCTCATAACAATTTTTGTGTAGAGTTACGCAAAGTATTATAAAAACAAAGTTAACGTGCAAGTTTAATTACAAGTAATGGGAGTCATTGCCCTAATCCATGAAATCAATAGCCAAGTTAATTAACCGTAAAATTAATCCCTACCCACATAGAGTACTAGAAGCAGTGGCAACATATGACAGTATTCCAAGTTGGATTATCGATTTCATCAAACGATGGCGTCACAATAAGACTTTACTTTTAACGATTCTCATAAAATGTAATTGATCAGGAAATAAAATGTAACGAATCCTACCTATCACCTATTAATTGCGACGATTCAAATACCTAAAAAATTTTATGGTTTACTTAATTACCTACTTGATCTCATTCGCTGTAAGTGGCTAATACCGGTTTTTGCTTACATGATGATGTTGTTCTTATTTATATCGCTGCAATTTTATCAGAAAGAATTTAAAGGTCTGATGTAAAGCGCGTTATATAATATAAAAAGACTCATATAATAAAATTAATCATTTTTTTTGTACTAAACACAAAGAAGTAAAAGGTATTAATTTATATTACACGTTTTATTCCTAGTATTCATAGTTATTGCAACGCAAAAAATTGTTAACGCAATGGTGTGTCAGGTATTGCTTCTTCATAAATACGAATTAGACAGTTAGCAATCAGTACTATTCTCCTTTTGGTACGACAATTGATATATTAACTGGTTGTTTAACGACATCGACACGCGTTATTTCTTTGCCGCCTCCGTTTTTGCGCTTGTACACCTCCGCGCGTACAAGGCTTTTCTCGTCGATGAGACCGCTTAATTAAGCCGAGCTTAAATTCGCGCGCTCGAACGGCTGTATTGCCGCGCCCACGCGCCACGAAAAGTCAATCCCTATGTACGTAGCTCGTAATGAACGCGTTCTCGCGCAGGATTGCGCAAAAATATGAGACGACGCAAGTGTGCGAGTTGGATGTACTTGATTTTTCAATGAGAAACATGTCGAGGATATGGAAATGAATGAGGATATATATATACGATATCGATAAATTTTTCGGGCATATACTTGCGTTCTCTGCAGAGTATAGCGTATATTATATATGAAGCTCATTATTTATGTTCGGATTTTGGATAAATTACCGCTCACCTGTGAATACCCACGCGCGCGAAGGTATTTGTGAGTTTGACAAATTACCAAAGCTGCTTCTCACGCGTTGGTTGGATTTTTAGAACTATTGAGGAACAGTTTAGTGATTTAAGAATTTCTGGAATTCACGCCTTTGAAAGTTCATTGATAAGAGAATTCGGCATTTTAATTTATTTATTGGTTATTACATATTATATAGAAAAACGAAACAATATTTCAAATATTTTTTTTGTTTTTAACTTTTTCATGTGTACACAATATAATTCTAACAAATAAATTTTTAGCTATATCGTGTGGAATAAAGTAATTGTTGGAATTTAAGGGATTCTTAATTAAAATTCTCAAATAGTTGATTATCTTAATGCAGAAATCTTTACTTATATATTAGGAAATATACTCCCTACATCCACGTTGACTATCGTAAAATTAATTCTAAAAAATCAGTGCCGTCACTATCTGTATAATTGCTTGACAAAACCGAATTTACAACCAAACAACATAAATAAATATTACTTTTCTTTCTTCGCTAATCGCATCTTGTCTGTACTGAACAAAGCTACTAAAGCCGCTTGGCGTTGCTCACGTACGTCCGCGCGTGCTCCGGCCCTTTTAATGAACACTAAAACGCAAGTAGGAATATCGTAAATTCGGCTTTAAACACCAACATACTACCAGCGCCATCGTAAGCCTTCAAAACTCCCGTCCACTTTTTTTACGATCCGCTGGATATTTCTAGCCAGCGTGTCCGCGGCTTTCCAGTGAATCGTCAGCGAAGTAAAACTATATACGTGCGATAACATCTATGTGAAACGGAGAAGATGTGGAGTCTTCGACTTTTATTCTATTCAGATACGTTCAATTTCTATTCGTCTTTGGTATTTACAACTTCAATGTAATAATTTATTTGAGAACGAATTGAACAGGGCGTAAAATTCTCTTTTTTATTTCAAAGATAAATTAATTATTAAGTACGACTGATTTGATCGTATAACATAAATGGGATTGTATAAAATATTATACTGTAGTATTGTGACATAAATATTTTAAGCTACTCATGTAAGGTTGATTAATTCAAGTTGTTGATTTTCAAAGATAATTTGGATAAAAGTTTGTATATTTCCACCACTTATCAACGTTCTTAATAAGAACTAAAGAATAATTTCTAATTGTTAAATTATCCGCAGTATATACTTTCAAAAACACTATATGAGAAAGCCAACCAAAAGTCCAGAAGAGAAAGAAAGCAGAAATTCACGAATCCCCTGAATCTTGGCTGATATAAAAGTGCTGTACGTTTATACGTGCTGATTGCATGCGCACGCGCATACGGGGCTATATTTACGGGCCTCGTTAAGCAGCGGTGCGCTTATTAATTTTACGAGCACGCCGACAGACGTATGGTTTCTTTCGGTGTGCCGAAAAGAGCAGAAAAAAAATCGCCGAGCGATCTTACGAAATGTGTCACTCTTGTCCTCTGCACTTTTTCGTGACTCTACCTCTCGAGAAATGAAGGTACGGCGTGGTTGCGAAAGATGTATAAGACGCATTGTAGGCGCGCGCACGCGCATTAACGACGCGCTATACGGGATTTCGTCGCCTTTTCGGGACGATCGGCGCTTCGTTAAAAGGCTTCCGTGTAAATAAGGCAATCATTGTTGCGTAAGGAGAAAATTTGCAATTTTTCAATGCTGCTGATACGAATAGGTGGTGGAAGTCTTTTGCCACGTTCGATTGCGTATTTTATACAATCAAAAAAGCCATCAATCAAAAGCTTTTATGAAGAAAGATTGGGATATGGCGACGCGTAAATTGTAAAAAAACTGTTCGTAAATTATCATGATCCTGGGGAGTAAATTAAAGTCATCAAACCGAAATATGGCGAACTTTCTTATTTTTAATAGACATTCGTGTAAGTGGTTGAGGGTTAATGTTTTATTGTAAAACAGTCAAGATGATAAATTTAAGCTGTAGGCGCTATAAACAAAGTCGAGCTTGTTTGAAACGGATTATAACGGGCTGAGATTTAAAATAATATGAATAAATGCTCAAACTAGTCGAGATAAGTTTGCTTATTCTACTAAATACTACAGATCCAAGAAAATTTATTCCAAATGGTTCGAGAATACCAGCGCACATAAAGGAACACCTGAAAAAACCGTGATTAAGCATTAAACCGAGACAGCGCGTGTGCAGACTCGCGCGTGCTTGGCTTTATACCCGCGTTAGTCGTAATTGAAAATAAATGGTGATATTGTGGTCGGGCTAATTGGACTTTGAGGCATAGTCGCAGCTGCACTCTCTCGCGCTAAACATAACGCGCGGCGTGCAACACTGCCGCCGCTGCACCTATACAAATTATACAGCCGCAGCTCGTTGTTTTGCGCAGGCAGACATATACGCGCGAGACCGAAAGATTTTCGCGAACGGTGCAAATAAAGCTGAAAGGAGAGGGAGACACACACAGAGAGAACTGATGCTTTTTCAGGCGACTCGCAAAGTCCTCTGTACACAATGGATTTCGAAAATGCCACTCGTTCGTCCGCATTCAGAAAAGCAAAAGAGGAGCGAGGCAAGAATGAGGAGAAAGGAGAATAATCTGCATTGTCCGGACGCTGTAGTCGGGATTAAGGAGTTGAGTGGCAACTTTCGACTCCTTTGGAGAGTAAAGCCGTAAAAAAAAAAATGAAAAGGACAGCCGATGAAGCGGTAATGCTCCGGAGTGTCATCGGCAGCACGTATTTGGATTTAAACTGGCTGAGACGGAGAATGAAAATATAATTGCTTTGAATACAGAGTAACTAAAGGCGAAGACAATTCTGAGGTATAACTGGCGCAGAATTTATAACAAACAATATAACATTGGTTGCAGAGGAATGAATTGGTAAAATGAAATAAAAAGTGTAATAAATGAAATGAAAAGTATAATCATTGAAATGAACAGCATAATAATTGAAATGAATAGCATAAAATGTATTTTCGAATTTCAATTAAAGTTTATAGTTTTCAAGTATATGCGACTGCAACATTTCCGATACTTATATGCAGTTATCCATTGGATACTTTATTGCGAATACTTTTTTAAAATACTTCTAATTGGGGCGTAAAATGTTCAGTTGTCTTTATCATTACTCTTTCTTTTGTATAAATTCACTATAATGGCCACTTTATAGCATGAAGAGCGGGGCAAAAATCGCGTTAGATTCCCTCTTTTCCATAAAAGTTTTTATTCCCGTTTTTCCGGTAATGAAAATTTTTTTATTTCTGTTAATATAACATTGTCTAATTGTCTACGTTTACAGTGAATTTGGGTAAAACTAAGAAAATTATAACATCTACATACAAAATAACTTTTTACATCTATAAAGTGGCCACTCGTGGACCAGTGAACTCACCCCCGGGAATAATCAGCGACTTTAGTCCCTTGTTACATAATATACTATTAACATAAATACGCATTAAAGTTCATTGAATGTTTGGAAAGAATTTCATAAATATCAAACTCAAAGAATCGTTTTTATTACAATCCTACATGTACTGCATGCAAGTTCTCCAAGTCTATCCACATTATCGAATCCACATATTTTTATACGCCACATCTTGGTACACCGAAAGAAACGGGAAAAATGTTGTTGATGCGCAGGACAACTTTGCTCTGCGATGTATACCAGAACTATCAGTGCTCGTCGATTAAGGACTTCGTCACGCGACTAGTACAAGTCAAGTGCTTCCCCGTCTGCAGCTCTGATTTTTTCCAGGCCAGTCGTATACCTATATATATACCACCATCGTCTGGTTTTTATCAGCGCTTGTGCGCGCGCGCGCGTAGCGAATTCTGCGCGGCGCGTAATTCGATTCCCACGCTCGATAATTGCGGGGCCTCGCGTCGCGTCTCTTTTTGTCTCTCACCTGCGCGCGCACTCGTCGCCCGTCCTCCGCACATCCCCTTTCTTGGTCACTGGCTCTCGCGTGAACTTTTTGTTGCTTTCTTCCTCTCTTCCTCTTTCTCTGCCTTTGACTCTTTGACTGACGAAAACCTGGAGTCAGTAGTATCGTATTGAAGAGAATACATTTTTATACTGAAAGCTTATGAGAAAATTATACATTGTACATGTTTTATAGTTGACATTATTACCGTTGATTGAATAAGAAAAATTGAAAGAATAATTGTTGAAATTTTCGAAAAGAACATCGATTCATATTGTTAGAATCTTTTTACTATTATTAGAATATTTTTATATTCGTTTTCCATACTTTATGAAACAATAATATTGTCTGATATTCGTTCAAAAAAAGATAAATTTAATCTGTTTGTTCCCACTTAATCGCAACATAATGAGCGACTTTTACTTCTTCTCATTAATTCCGATATTCTTCTCGCGCCTTCTTACATCTTGAAAGACACTTTAATGAATTATTAACTCATTTAGCCGGCATTCCCTGTGATGCGCACCGCCACACGCTATTAAGATATCTCAATGCGCCGACACTTAACCAGCTATCTCTCTTCATTCCTTCCAAACAAAAAAGAAAAAACAACGTATAGTTATACCGTTTTCAGTGCGCTTAGAGCCAACTATAAACGCGCTCTTTAAAAAGTTGCGTCATCCTCTGCTTATTATATCTCTTCGACTATAACCTTTTTCGAAATTAAACTGAAAAATTTATCGGCAATACGATAATTCATCGACGTATAATCCGTTATTACGACCGCGTGCTATACCGCGCCGCCTCAAAACACAAAATATTTCCGAACGCGTATTTTTACGCGAATTGATCGCGCAAAAAAGCCCGCTCCAAATATTACCGCACGCACCGCGCGACGAAAATACGAGCCGTGATACGCACACACTCAGGCGCTTCCTTGTTTTTTTCGTAACGGAAGAGAGGCACAGACCGCTATTTATAGGAAAAACTCGGGCGGGCGCGCGCGGCGAGATAAAAAACGGAGGCGCGCTCGAGGACGTTTATTGCGCAACGCTCGTTTGTCTCCCGCACACGTGTGTGCGCTCTCTCTCTCTCTCTCTCTCTCTCTCTCTCTCTCTCTCTCGAAATTTTCGCTCTCCGCGGCGCCTTTCAACTTTTCCAGGTCGGCGAGAGTTTTTATCGGCGCAATTATTTAAGCTGACGTGAATCGCTCGTTCTTTTTTTCATATATACCTATACTCGTCCCCTCTTCGTCTTGCGCGGCGCTTCGAAAATAAAGCGCAGCTCCCCCGAAAGTTAATTGCCGTTAAGGGAGAGATTGAATTACGGTTTTTAAAATACGCTTTTCAGTGCGGAGGGGGCACGTGACATCTTCGAATTTGTTATTCCAAACATCGCGGGTGAAGTGCGGCAAGTTGGGGGACTCGGAGAGAAGAGAAACGCGTGATGATGGATCGTCTAGCCGGCACGAAGTAACAGTTGTACATCGGAACGCGCGTGCGCGTAGAAAATCAGCGTGATTTATGCAGCGGCTTTAAATATTACAGATATGCTGGATGTTAGCACGTAATTATATAATTTTGATGGTAGGAAGATAATTAATTAATATTTGAACAATATAAGATTTACACAAATTGTTCTATGTCTGGTGTGGCTATCAGACACACATGTCTATTTATAACTTCTACATATTTTGAATAATTATTATCTTTCGAATTATTAGCAGTGCTTTAATAAAATCATTCGGTAGAATTGCATTTTTTTTTTAAATTGCTTGGGCAACAAAGGCATTGGACGTGTGCACAGTATCGCGAAGATGTATGGCGGCGTGATGGGCCTGGGAAGACACCCCCCGGTGAGGCCCGAAACTTGCCGCGACATTGTACCTGTTCGGCGCATTATCTCATGTTCGTGTACATTATTACCTTATGAGAGGAGTTACTGCACCTTGCGCGAATGGAGAGAAAGTGTATACTGCGTCGTTGTAAATTAACGATTCGGCACGGCTTAAATTTTAGCTTGTTGTAGTTCTTAATATGTTTATTTTGGGAGTGTGCGAAATAAATTACGTTATCATTTTTATAATAAAAATGAGGAAATAATTCATCACGAGTGAACGTAAATTTCGAGCTTGTTGCCTTGGGAATTATTATCGTCAATGATGATGCACTATTTTTAATATATATTGCAAGTATCCGAAAGATAATATTCAAAGTTTGATTATAAAACAATGTTAAAAGGAGTGTTGTTTAAAACTGTATGCATATACAATATAAATTTTAATATAATAATATAAATTATTATTTATACCACTCTAACCTCAAAATCATAACTTTAATATGATTATTCGGCTCTCGTGGTATAAAATACGGTTCG
>UXGD01002421.1:0-26184 GCA_900474315.1 Torymus auratus | reverse complement strand
TTTTGGAGTAGTGTATAGAGACTCATGAAGGGTTTCCATCATAAATAATATTTTTAAATCACAATTTTTGCGATATTAATGAATTTGAGTCGGAGAACGTCCTTAAATGGACAAGTTATATTTTTCTTTTTGTTTTTTGTCTACAAATACAATTTCAGGGCTTACCTGGCCTAAAATAGTGCCGACTTGGAAGTCACTCTGGGCGACGAGCTCGAGCAGATTGCCGGGCACGAAGACAGGATTGTTGTCATTGGCGTCGAGGAGCGTAACCTCGACTTCTACCGAGGAAGAGCCATTGTACGGCTTGACGACGCTCGGCCGCTTTTCCACAGCCAGCACCTTCATCTGCAGGTACGACTTTTTCTCGCGGTCGAGGATGCTTTGATCCTGCACCGTCAGCCAGCCCGTGTTTGGGTCGACGGAGAAGGCGCCCGAGGGGTCGCGTAGCTCGTACGTGAACTCGCCGTTGTCACCTTGATCCCGGTCGTAAGCTATTACCTGAGAAATGTTTGGCAAAATGTTTTATGATTGAATATTATTTTGTATCTTACAATATTCCTTATAAATAGATGGCACCATTAAAATCGAATAATGATAATATCAACGTTATTGTAAAGATTTTTTCAAATATCTTATTAAAAAATCCAATAAAATAATCAGTAACACTTTTTATATATTGTTTTACATATCAGCTTTAATTAAAACGTAACTCAAAAAGAAAGTAGAAGATAAGATAAAAATTTCAGAGCCGGATTCACCTCACGTTATTGAAAGTTAAATTTTTGTGATATTACATTAAAATCAATATGTACAATGCATCCGTTTAATCATCATTAATTGTAATTGTACCCTCGGGTAATGTAATGCGGCACACGCACTGCGCCAATTAAATAAAGGAACACCAAAGTTGTAAATCGCGCGACGTTTAACATTTTTCCGACGAAGCGTGCAATTTAAGAGGGTCGCACCTGAAGGACGCTGAACCCATTGGGCAGATTCTCGACGATGCTGATGTTGTAAAAGTCGACCTCGAATTCCGGCAGATTGTCGTTGAGATCGAGAATCTCGATCTCCACGCGGGCTGCGGCGAGCTTGAGAGGATTGTCGAACTGGCTGGCGTGTATCTGCAGGGCGAAGGTGTTCCGGGGTAGACTGCGCTCGGCGTCGAGGTCGATCGCCCGCTCGAGAAAGAGCGAGCCGTTGCGCGGGTCCAGGTGGAAAAGGCCACGCTCGTTTCCGGATATGATGTCGTAGCGCATCGGAGCGTCGATGTCGCGGTCCTGATCGATTGCACGGATCGGCGTTGCGAATTCGATCTCCTTATGGATAGCTCGGTTCTGCGAATAAGTGACAATTTTTTGTTTCTTTCAATGTGGGGAGAAAAACTGACGGGTTAGAAGGAATGATTGATGCCCCGGTGACTTGAAAAACGAGACTGTGCAGTATTTTCGACTACAAAGAATTTAAAAAATATTGCTTATGATTGCACAACACTTACATTTGAATTGCAAAAATTTGTTGTATATTATTATCACGTGTAGTAAATCTCTGTAGAATAAATCTCGTGTAATACAAATTAATATACAAAGAAGTATACTCACTGGTAGGGGATAAAATTCAAATATTTCAGTTCGATAAACATCTTGCGTGAATTTTGGATCCAAGTCATCATTGTCAACTACAGTTACTGTAATAGTTGTATTTGTACTCTTTGGTGGTGTGCCTCGGTCCTTTAAATGATTATTTTATAATTATTATTACATTATCATCCTATTAAATTAATACATATTATTTAATTATTCCTTACACTTGCACTAATAAGTAGTACATATTCTCGATCGCCTGAATCATAGTCCAGAGGCTTTTGTAGAATCAGAGCAGTTCGATGTCCTGATTCTAGAGAAAACTTTCCCTGTTCATTACCCTTTATGATAGCATAATGGACATCGCTATTTGGTGTGTCTGGTTTATCTTTGTCAAAAGCATGAATTCCTCGAAAAACTGTAAGACCTGAAAATTATGATTTGCATTATTGGCATACTTATTTAAAATAAATTTTCTCAAGTCTTTACTTTTATTATTGCAATGAAATGTTACTCATAAATAACAATTTTTGTAACGTTTGATAATTTTTTAAGATTTAAACAATAAAATAAATTGTTTTGAAAATACTACATCAGTAACGTATATATATATATATATTTTTTTTTTTGCGTTAAATTCCCTATTGTTATTTTACTCTAAAATTTTTGTGATACACATTTTAAAAAGTGAATGATTAAATAAAAAATTTTTTACGCTATTGATTCTCGACTTTAATATTTTTCAGAAAATATTATCGAACTTGGGTGCTGAGGGACGCAGATGGTGCCAACGCTAAAAAAGCAATCTAGCAAGCAGCTGTCCTTTTTTAAGGACGAAAGATTTTTACTTCGGAAATATGCAATTTTAATCCCAAGTATGAAGTAGAATATGTAATATTTAAAACTCTTTTAAAACTAAATGACAAAGATAATATATAGTTTATCGAGTTAGCCTTTTTATTGTAAACTCCAAAATTTTTTAAGACATTTTTCCTCTTTCTGGATAAGAAAATAAATTTTTTAAAGTTGTTACATCAAAGCAATTTAGACCAAATTATTCAAAATATTCTTCATTGTGAAAAGATAAAATTTTTTTCAAATACAAAGCTTTCGTTTCGAGAAAATAATAAAAAATATACTCTAGTTTAGAAGGAACATAGCAGCGAAAGACTTTTCATTTTTAAAGTGAAATCTTTAAAACCTACATTACCATTACAAAGTATATAAAAGAAAGAGAAAAAATGTCATCAGATCATTAGGTGGAAAATAATTTTCCGAAAATTTATGAAATTGACAAATTGAAGTCCCTCTATTAAATATTGAAAGTATATTAAATCCAGTTTGGTACCGATTTTAATCAACATTTTTTATGACATTCCTATCTAGTAACCAATCAGATTTAAAAAAATTTTATATATTTTTAAATTTGTGATATAGATAGTTTAAAATTTTTAAAATATAATTTTAATTTAAAAATTTGTCATTATAATACTATAAATATAAGAGCACTAATCCGATATGAGCAAGATATGCACAATGTTGCTTTTACATTTTAGATATTTATTTTAACATAATAAATTAAATGAAAGGAAATTAAGACCGTAGTGAAATGACAGTGATATTCTTACCTGTAGGCGAAAGTTCATCTACGGTAACGTGGTATGGAGCATCGGTGAATTGTGGTGCATGATCATTTATATCCTCAACGTAAACCGTCACAGACAAGTGCGACGAAATCTAAAAAAAAAGATTCTTTTATATTCCTTGTACCCCAAAGAAACAGCAAGCAATTTGAAGAGTTTTGCGCTACTGTAGAAACAAAATACAAGAAGATTCTTCACTTAAAAACTTGCTTGGCTACTGTGTGATTATTCAGTCCCCAAGCTTTCCCTACTTGCATTCCTGTTTTCACACTCTTTCAATCTCCTTTTCCTTTAACGTTGCTTATATCATTATTTGCTGTCCTTTTTACATTTTTTCGTTTATCATTTTAGAATTATTTTGTTGAATGTTACTTTTCTATGTAAATGTGTTCAAACAGTTTTATATGCATAAAGTCTTAAATAATAAATGCAATATTTGCATCGCTAATATATCGACGGCTGAGAGGATGAAGAGCGTATTTTAGCGCGAGGATGAAGAACGACGTATCTCTGAGTGAGAATAAAGAACGACGTACCTATCTCTGCGCGCGGATAAAGAACGACGTATCTCGGCGCGAGAATGAAGAACGACGTATCTCGGCGTGAGAATGACGAACAACGTATTTTTCGGTATACTGACCGTGTTCTGGCCATAAGAGCGCTGAGATAGGTCGTTGTTCATCCTCTCGGCGAGATACGTCGTCCATCATCCTCGCGCCTGAGTCGCGCCGAGATACGTTCTTCTTCCGCTCAGCCGTCAATATATACTTATATATTATGATACAAAATATGATAAATAAATGCAAGGCAGTTAATTATCTATTTAGCTATACATAAAAATTGATTCTCATAGTATAATATCATAGTTTAATAATAATATAATCTATCTGAACATTGATACATAAAAAACTAAATTTATAACATCATTTTAGAACTCTATTAATCAACATTTTTATGCCTATTTATTTCCAATACTCAATAAATAATGATTGAAAATTTCCTTTGCGATGCAAGCCCCGAGTTACCAAGGTTTGTTTTATATGGCGTAAAACTTGGTTCGTCGATATTCGTAGCGCCCCTCAAAGCGAGGATATCCGGGGAGTCAAGGCGCTGAAGGGCTGCTGCGCACCGAACGGATAAGTAAAAGAAAAAACAGGAAATGAAAGTTTAACGCAACGAGAGGCTCGTCACGTACGGAATAAATAATCCCCCGAGGGTAGAGCGTAGAGTACCGCAAGGGCGCGTTCTTAAGTGCGCACGCACGCCGGCGCGAAACCTCGGAGGGAGAGGGAGACAGACCGCGACGATTTAATTAATCAACCGCAGCGCGCGGTGCAGCCTCGCTCTCTCCGCGCATATTATCGAAAAAGCCCGCAGTCTCGCCTCGACGCAAGGCCGCTCGTTACAATGTTATCTATATACATATATAGCGAGAGGGAGAGATAGAGGGAGAGAGCAGTGCGTTTTACGTATATTATGCGAGCGCGAGTGCGCGTGCTACTTATCATGCAGAACGGATATGCGCGGGATTAGCGCGACGCTCGACGTCTGTGTATATCGGGGGAGAGAAAAAGCGGAGCTAAAAATTATACGAGGTATGTACTTACGAGAGAATTGGTACCGTCC
This sequence comes from Torymus auratus, assembly GCA_900474315.1. NCBI lineage: Eukaryota > Metazoa > Arthropoda > Insecta > Hymenoptera > Torymidae > Torymus > Torymus auratus. Next base: position 21,332 of record UXGD01002421.1, on the reverse strand, counting down.
GAGTAGTCGCAGCCCAGCCGGAACTTAAGCAAATTGCGCGGTGCGTCGGCGTCTACCAGCTCCTCCAAAGACTGCGCTAATACTATCGCCACGTGGGTTTTGTTCAAGTCCCTGTAGGCGAAGTGTTTTACGTCTTCTTCCTGGAAAACGTGATACTTCGTTAATTACGTGCCTGTCGGCGACGCTGCTTTTTGCGCTGCTGGATTCAGTTACACTGTATCTCAATTTTCATCTCGTTATAACAGTTTGGGATTATTTTAAAATTATATTATACTGCGTACAAACTTTCTCAGTATTTATCATCATTGAAAATTTGTAAAATTAATTGTTGGCTTACTTTATCTACTGACATAATTGTCAGGTGGCTTCTTGGATGGACTTCGAGGGTGAGAATGTCCGACCCGACAGGTAGGTCTTCCGCCACCCTCACAAACTTCAGGTACTCTCCGATAGGATAAAATTGACATCCTGTAACAGAAAGAGTAGATTTTCATGTATTACTTTTATATTATTCTACATCACAATATAAGAAAAACATCGCCAAATTATGACTGATTTTTTAAAAATGAAGGAAATAATGTATTTGTTCTATATCGATACATAAATAGGAAATTTTTTTGAGTATATTCAAATCTTGCAATCTTCGTAAAGAAAAAGGTAGGTATGAGTAGTTATTTCAAATCTTAAAAAAACACCTATTTTGTTACTTGCAGGATTTCTATGTTTTGATTCAAAAAAGTATGTTATAAATGAACAATATACGATAAAAGTAATTGCTGTTGTTCTTTTCTACAGAACACGGAAACGTTTGGCAGAAAATTAGCATAACAGGTTTTGAAATTAATATAACTAATATATTTATAAATAATATCACTGGGAATGGTTCTGTAACCATTTCAACTGATTGCGTCAACGTCAATTATATCTACGAAGCAGACCAATTTTTATTTTTTTTTCAACCAGACCTGCAAGTTTTTTTATTAACTAGTAAAGTTACTCTCGGTTCTCTAAATCTTATAGACGAAGTTTTCTTTATTTTACTGCACATTGTTGCCGTGCATTTTTATTTTTCAAAGTGTTATTGATGGCTTGAAGGACTGAGTTGTGTAAATGCAAAAAACTTCGGACATACTTGCAGTTTTAGTGAAAAAAAAGACAGCCAACGCCCAAAATAACTCAAGTATCTTGGAAGTAATGTGTACTTTCTCCTTCAGTAATTTAAAAATACCGAAAAACAGGATTATACTTTTCGTTGTTATAAAATAAGAGATTAATGTTAAGACCAAACTATAGTATATATCTAAAAAAACTGCGTGTTATATTGAAAAGTGGACGTAATTTTCTAGGAATTCTTTTATAGTTTATGAACTTTCGGATGCTGTGGCATTATCATATTTTTGTTCGGATGATGTAAATATGGTTAGTTTGATGAATTACTGCCAATGAAGGCTTTCCGACGTAAGCAACCCAAAGTTTATGGTATGATGCATGGTAAGACGCGAAGAATTTTATGTTGCAAAAGCATAAGTACTACAGCAATATTTTAGTTTTTCCTGTAGAAAGCCATCGCTATGCAATTAGCAAAATACGTGAATATAACGAAATCTAATTGAAAAAACCACCCCAAAAGTGGGTATAAAAATTTTTTCAAGGCACATCTTCCGTAGTCCTAGTCCTAGAAAAGTCATGTATAATTAAAATAGTTTTGTGACACCCTTTTTTCAAAGATTGGAAAAACAGGAAAAAAACTTTTATTTATGTTCGAGCTATTTATTCTAAAAACGTTCTAGACAAAATTGCAACAAAAAAAACAAAATCAAATGGGAGAAAGCCAGCTTTTATTTGCATTTCTAAAAATTAAAAAGTTTTGATTCCTTCAAAAGTTTTGACCATCTGAAGATGAGCCTTGAAAAGGTATAAAACACACTCAAACTTCTATCTGCCGATTTATACTATTTACGTATTTTAGTGTCTTTTCGACTCTCAACTTTAAATGCTCAGAACTTTTGAAGGGAATTAACATTTTTTAATTTTTAAGGGTATCGCCAAAACTTTTTTATTTGTACATATTTTTTCTCTTATATTATAGGTAAGGAGAAAAGATAAAGAGTAGGAAAAAAATTGTTGAAAACGTTGAACAAAATTTTTACCCACTTTTGAGGACGCGTTAATGGATTTTTCGCGTATAAATTCCGTCACATAATGTAAGAAATTCATTTTATTTAAATTCTAAAAACTACAGTAATATAATAATATTAGAATGTAACATTTAATTCAACAACATTATAATCAAACTAGTAACGTAAAACCAACACGAATAATGATAAAATCCCCAAGATACATCTAAAATTCTGCAACGCTTGCTTCGAGCTAAATACCAACAAATCGATTTATTCGCGAGGCTGTATAATATGATAGAGCAGAAAGTACAAAGCCACACAGCCACCGGGCGTAAACAACACGTGTGCACGGCGCACCAGCTCGACCGACAGCAGCAGCAGCAGCAGCAGGTCGCCTTCGCACGCGAGCTCCGCGATAGTGAAAGGGACATCTCGAGAACTGTCCGTTTTTTCGCTCTTGCCACCGCCCGGCCTTTCTCTGTATCGCCTAGTTCTCTCTCTCCCTCTTTCTGCTCGAGATTCGATAAACGCCGGCCGCGCGAGAAGCTAACCGGAGAGCATGTAATATAGCTAGCCCACCGCTTTCCTAATGTTTTCATTGATCAGATTTTGCGCGGATAAGCGCCAGCGCGGATTGTTGCAGTGCCCATTTTTCGAGTAATGAATACCTTGCCGAGTGCTGCACGTGGAAAATTTCGCACGACTGCTATTTATAATACTAATGGTTTGCAGGTGTAATTGGAAAAATTGCTGAGAAGGTGAGGTACGGAAAGCGGTTTTACGAATTTCTCTCTTATTACCGCGTGTGTGCTATTATTGGAATAGTATGAAAAAATATCGTGATATTTATCTTTCAATTTCTCTCGTTAATTCTTGGAAAAAATATATATGTAACAAAGTTCTTGAAATATATTTCAAATAGGCTATAATAATTTTAAATATAGTATTATATAAATTTCGTAAATTCGGATTAAATTAAAAATGTTTATGGTGAGATCCTGACAGCGTTTTAGATAAGTTTCGTTAAAAGATAATTATTATCATTTTCTGAAAAAAAGAATTGACGCTAAAGTATAAATAAATAGTCGTACAATGAATAATTCAACGTAAGTATAAATTTTCGCAACTCATTATAAAACATCATAATCTTGTCGGCGCGCTCACTCCTCCTCATCGCCGCTCTTTCGACAAACTTGCCTGATGCGCAATGAACATAACTCAGCAGCCGACATTCTTATATTTCAGCGGGCCGTTACACACTGTTGCACCTTATTACGACGCTCAATAACGGCGTTTTAATTGTACGGAACTGCCGCCCGAGAGAGTGAGAGAAAGGGACGACGGGAGCCTCCCTCGGCGTAATTGTCCCCTGTCTCATCGCGCGCGTCCCACCCAAAGCGACGAGAGCGAAACTCTAATGATCGCGACGTGAGGCTGGCCAGAAAGAGCGAAAACGCGAATTTTCAGCGGGGGAAATGAGAGGAGCGAGAAAAAAATTGACCGCAAGAGGGAAACGAGCGACTGCGAGAATTGCCTGCGCCGACGATGTCAGCAACGCGTGCTCGACTATTGGCTTCTGTGGAAACGGAGTGAAAATTCCGCGAGACATTTCGCGAAAGTGTCAGACATTTTAAGCAAACATTTTTATACCTAATGAACAGTGTCATTATATTTACTCGCACAGCTCAACTGCAACTGCTTTGATTATGTACTTTCTCATGGAGAAGAACAAACAACGTGTATTCGGATTGAATACAACCAAAGAAGTCGTTGTGGAAACATGAGTTTATGTTAATTTTATACTTCGCTATATCGTTGTCTTTATAAAGTATACGCGATAATTAAAAGTCATTTAAAAGGAAACAAACTTTCATAAACAAAGACATTTTATACACACAGTTTCACTTGTTATGGATCATTCATTTATTTCCCAATCCTTTAATGGTAATTTTAATAGCACCAACTATTAATATTTAATGCGCATGTTGATAATAAGGTATATTCCCAAGTCCAAATATGACAAGAACTTGGCTTTAGGTATACCAAAGTTCCAGTAGGCTTGTTTAAAATAACCGTCTTGCAAAGTTCGACGTTTATCTGCCAACTAAATATATTGCGTTATCTTAAACCATCATTACGTGCAAAACTGACAAACCATCAAACTTTAACGAATCCCGTAAAATAAAACTCTATAATTTCCGTGACGAACATTACAATCAACGATCACGTTGTCGGCGCTTTCTCAAATTATCGAAACTGGATCAAAGGAGAGGAAAAAGAATCGAATCGAGTCATCACCTCGGCCGCTAGCTTATTTTCCCAGTTGAGCAAATGGAGCAATCGCAGAAGCCCCATTGACTCTACAGCAGCAAGCAATTAAACTGTCCGTTGCAAAAGCATCATACAAAAAAAATATATCTTTGCCACTACCAGCATCAGCAGCAGTAAATTTCACAGATTTTATAACTATATAGCTCGTCATCGGCAGCGCGCATCCATCCATGCGACCCTGCAGTTGCATAACGAAAAACCAGCAGCGAAAAGAAGAAATCCCCGTGCATATGTATACACACACGTAAGCATATTACGTGCGTATATAGGCACCAGGGCAGTTACAGGGTAGCGGCTTAATTATATTGATGATCGGCTGGCGTGTATTATGGGACTGTCCTACATATCGCGCACCGCGAGATGCAACGATGAAGGACGTCGCCCGTCCGAAGCGGGCTAATTCCCGCGTAATCAATTCTGGGAACGTTTTGGCTTGGGATGCAAATGAAACGCGGGCGCGCGCTACTAACGGGGAACGCGAGCCGTTTGTTATAGCCTCTGATGCGAATCACCTGGTTTTTACCCGCCCTTCCGAGAAGAGCGTTATCTGCTGGATTTTCGATCCCGTGTTAATAATCTTCAATTCAATCTAAAGGCTTCGCACTTGCATAATAGTTATAAGTGACATAAACAATTAAACCTTCGAAACGCCATTGACATTTATTAAAATATGCTAGTTGAATTGTTTTATTAAAATATAGAATTCAATCGAAATGCTCTATACTGAATTTCATGTCAATGTGTTCGTCCAGAATTGAAGAAAGAATAAAATCAACTTTGGCTTTTTGATGAAACAGATATCAAATGACTCGTGAAATAGCGGACAGATCGCCCGTAAAAGAACTAGTCTATCGAGACGAAATATACCAAGAAAATTTCGTAAACGTATAACTAGTCGATATTATTCTATATAGCATTTTTATTCAACCGAAAAATTTTAATACACTTTTAGCTTTTCTTGAAAATAATTCTGTATAATTAGGAAAGTAAAATATTGCTTTTAATATATCACTAAGATAGGTATGAAATTCTGGATAAATAGCGCGAAAAGACATAAATAAATGTTCCGTCATGAAAAGACGTAAATAAATAGCTTTATGTTGGGATCCATGCGGTGTCATCGGGCGCGCGGAGGGTCAGCACCGTTATCCCGTTTACACGAGCGGCTCGGCTCGACGCACGTAATGCACGCGCGCGGGGCAAAAGAGACGGAGACATTGCGCTTTTTATACTGTGGACACGGAAACCCATGCTTGTATAGAAAGTACGCGAGCACGCGCGCCACTTCACGCACGACTGGCGTGGCCGTTCGGCTCGATCGTATCTCGAATATTCGCGTGCGCGCGTGCAGCTAAGTAGCTCTTCCCTAAGGCCTGTCGCCGAGGTTCCCCGCTACAGTTCTATTAGCCGCCGATTTGCTTAGTTTATAATGCAATCCATTGCGAAATGTTAATGGCAACTTTTTAGCCTCCTTTTCTTTTTTATTTCATTATCGATCGAATAACAGCTCGTTACCTCTTGTTAAGAACGTTAAATTCTTGTCCCGAGCTTAGTTTAAGACTGGCAGAGTAATTGTAGAAAATTAACTGCTGATATTTTTGATAAGCAGATGTGCGTGCAATGAATAAGAATGTATATTACTCTTAACCATAGAGAAAGTTATAAGGAAAGCGTATTTATAAATACACTCACTTGTGAAGAATGAAGTATAAATTAATACCCGTTATTAAACTATTTCTTTTAATTAGACTTGAAATCAATTCACAAAATAATAAAAAATTACAATATCCTGAAGATGAACAATCAACTTTTTGAAAAGTTATAATCTCTGTAAATATTTAGTACATTTTTATTGCTGTTGCATAATTTACATTGTCAATATAAACGTCACTGAATTTCCTAAAAGCAATATAATTATTATCGTATAGAGTTCCATTTTCATAATGAATATGTAACAATTACGAGAAGATTAACTAAACTTAATTGGTATTTTAATGTCCATTTAATGCCTTATAATGAAAATTTACAAGATACTTTGACAATTTTTTCACGCAACGTTGATAGTTCATTAATGCAATTTATGAAAATTTTGTGTATATACCAGAGGAACGGAAAACAGAGCCCATAAAACATTGGCTTGCAGTGATAAATGCACTTTAGTGCAGACATAAAATTACTCCCAACGTAAACATATGCAAAGTTGTAAGAAAGTGCACCGAGAGATTTCGTAACCGCCAAACAACCTAAGCCCACTCTGTTTTTTGGTCAATATCCTAATTTTTTTCGCCCGCAAATGACCTATCGGCTGGTACAAGACCACTAAATTATTTTAGTATCAATAAAAGAGGACGACAAAAAAAGAAATATGTTACGGCCGCTACCGCGGTTCACAACGTAACGAACGGAGATAATGAGTCTTCGTTTCGTGGGCTATTAACTGCGGCGAACGCGCGATACCATAATTAGCGCGAAGCGCAACTTCGGGCGGCGGCCCTACACAGAGAAAAGGGGGAAAATTAATAATGCACACGTTCGCGAGTGGCGCGCATTGTGCCTCGCGGCCCGGGGACCTCGATCTCACGATCTGAAATGGAAATTATGGGAAAAGCGCGCGGAATTGTAAGGATGATGGTGTGTGTATCGCCTCGCGGAACCCGTTTTTCTCCTCCGTTTCGGCGGGATCGGCGCGAGATCTATCGCTCTAAAACGTGCGTTCTTGAAACACTTTTCCTCAGAGGTGCACTTTTTACTTTGTCAACATTGAATGATTAGATGTGGTCATCTTTACAATTCGACATACGAGATATCAATATGTGATTTTGAAAATAGTGTTTAAACAAAAAGCTGAGCAGAATGCGAATGGAAAGCATATAACTAGCTCGGAAAATATACTTTTATCTAGATCAAAGTACTAATATAACTTCTACAGAAATCCTATTTCAAGGAAATTATCATTTGTAGCAATTGCATTTTCTCTAAATGTATATTATATTCTATAGGCGAAAGTTTTACAACTTTGCTTTAGCAAAGAAAAGTTTGTGGTAATATATATATATATTTATAATCAAGTAATGAAATCAGATAACAATATACTAAAGATAACATTTTTTATCTTATTTCTGTTTTAATTGATTAATTTATTTTAGTTCTCTTACCTGATGATAAATTGGGCAGAAAAACGAGAAGAATCAGCAGGCCTAGAGTAGTGCCTCCCCGCAGAACTGCGTTTTCCGATCTTAGCATCTTTTGAGCTCTTCTTCTTTATCGGGAGACATATCTGTAACAAAAAAAATTATTAAATAATTTTAAATATTCTGCTTGGGTGCTTGAATAAAAGCCTAAATATATACTTCATATTCCAGAGCAAATGTAACCATCTGCATGGCTGTAAAGTATTATAATAGTAATATAATTGATACTGTGATAATATTATATAATTGAAGTTAATTTTGTAAATGGTTCAGAGTATTGGTATTACATGCAATATACTTTCATACAGTTATTTTTAACAAGATTAAACCAGTTTTAATATCTAAAAATTCAAAAGTATTGGATTTTTTTGAAAACATGATTTTTTAGTATTTTATAGAACAGGCTGTATATAAAAAAACAGGATCATATCCTGGAAAGATAACCAGATAAAATCTGTCAACATAAATTATATCCCTTTCCATTTTCTTCTCGAGCAAATAGATAATATCCTATTTCATAGTCTAACTCGTTTGTCTTCTTTATTATTAGTGAACAAATATTTATACTACTGAATTATTTTAAAATAATCTGAATCTAAACAAGGTTTGTCAATATTTTTAGAACAGATATACCTGTGCGAATTCGTTATCAACGTGTAAAGTTCTAATCTCAAGGACGTTTGTAAAAGTTGTTCTAATTTTTACAATTTCTTTTATACTACACGTATTTGTTTACTAACTAGACCAACGGTACAAAGGCATTTTATTATCCGATTTTCGCATGTCTAATTACTATATACCCTACTAGTATATTACTAATATACGATACATGTAGAAAAAGCAAAAGGTATGAGTTAACGTTTCAAAGAAATACCTAAAAAAACTAATAAAAAACTAAAAAACAAATTTATAGTAAAATTGATATCAAAGGATATTTTTTGCCTCACTATATACTTAATAATTTTATGAAAATTAACCATGTCGCGTGTATTTAAGTTAATACACTTAAATATATCGCATACGAAGCTCCTGCATATGTAGCAAATCTATAAGGTACGATGAGCCCAATCGAATCCCCTATTTCTAGTCTTAATTATGCTCCCTCTCAAGATTTTCCATACTGCTAGCTGCGCAGAGACTTAGAACTCGTTCCGCTCGAGCGGGCGGACTAAACGCCGCGCGTGTCGCTCGCACATATACTTTTATACCGGCTCATACACTTGCGCGCGACCGCAGCTGCAGCATGCAGCAGCACGCGGGCCAAAAATATGCGCATAAAATGCCATACACTCGAGCGTTTGATAGATACGAAAGTGATTGCCGTCGTCCTCGGCCCGTGCTCGCAATTACTTGCATCAGAAAATATCGAATCTCCGGGGCCCGCCTCGAGAAATCCAATCAAACTGTGTATGTGCAGCTCGGCCCGGGCGTGTATACATCGTGTGCACATATTTTATACATGAGAGAGCATCCGCGGTCTACGAGCATATGCGAGCTGTATCCAAATCGTATACTTGTATATGTGTGCGGGAGCGGATGAAGTTGGGCTGGGTTTGAAAGGTTGCATTTATATTCGGCGCTGGCTCACGTATACGCCGGAGCTTCTTATGTTGCGTTAGAATCGATTCGCGAATGCCTTGCATTGAATTTTTACGCTGGAACGACTTTCTTCATTACGGATCAAACTTCACGTGATCTCGTTTTGAGTATCTGGCTCTCTTTTTCTTTAAAAAACAAACGCTATCAGAATATTATGTAAATATTTATGTGCTACTTCATTTAATAATTTTAAAAATATCGGAACATTCATTCTTTTAGACCTTTTAATAATTATATAAAGTGATAAATTTATAAAGACATATCAATGTAGAGTATATAGATCATATCTATATACGCGTGTGACTACTACTTTAGTTTTGTAAGCGCTCTATTTTTAAGTGATTTTATAATGACAATAAAAAATTGGTACCCGGTATTTAATAAGCTTAAGGAATTTTAGGTCATACGTGACATTGCCAAACACTTCGCCCATTGTAGATTTAATAATCTATCATAACGAAACTAATGAAACATATCGCGTTCCATATATAACATAATTAAGCAAAGAAATATAAAATTAAATTGTTAAACTTGAAATTTGTCTTTCTTAAATAAGTTACGATCTAGTAATAAATGTATTATTATAGTGATACAGTAATTGTTCAATCTTTTAATATAGGAATAAATGTATTTCATAATATAAAAAAACATAGCCATACTAGGACATATTTTTATGTTCGGACGTGGAATATAAAGGACATTTTATAAAGAATGATGTAAACAAAATATAAATTTCTTATGAGTCTAACGTACCGCATTTTTACGAACTATGAAGTTTAATGATTTAAAGAGGAAAAAAATAAGGTTAAATACCTCGTTAATGTTATACTGTCTTTTGCTTATTTTTTAAGAAAATAATTTTTCTTAAAAAAATAAATCTTGGATTGGATATAATTAAGTTAAGGGTATACTTAAATATTACTGTAATGCTATCTTAATTCACCTGGATATTGAGAAAAAAATATTTTATTAGATGTGAAGAGGTCGTTCTGTGTATTCGTGAAAACGTAACTTAATAATCTTTACAACTGTTACTTTATTTTTTAACCCTGTAAGATATTTGACATAGTTGAAGGAGTTAGAAAGTAAAACACAAGCAAATTTATGATCATTACATGCAGATATTAGCACTTTTCCTCTCTCCAGACAATCATACATTTACAAACAACGTACACATATATCAAGCCAATTTTATTGGCGTTCCGTCAACTCCTAGTTCGCTCGCGATAATCCCGCATCCGGTCAACAAAAAGTGTCAGATCTAGAACGCGTCATAATACATTTTCGTTCCTAACTACGAAACAGCCGACAGAAAAAAAGTGACACGGGAATGACCGCTTCGGTCCTTTTTTCCTGGGTTACGCGGCAAGCGATTTCTCCGGCAGCGTGACGGGAAAAATCGGCGCCCGTAAAGTGCCTTGTTTATAGATTCACTGAGTAGCTCAAAGTGGCCCGCAGCGATTCTCCTCCGCGATGGATGTCGAAATATGCCTTCTACGTAATAATTCGCGAGAATCAATCATTCGACAGATTTTTCGCAGAATGGCACGTCGTAGCAATAAGCTTATTTGAAATTCAACACCTTCGGAACATATAAATTACTTTGAATTATAGCTACATTGTTGTCGACGCTGCAAATCAAGTATTAACAACAACAGGTTCGTGCAGATTTTTATTATAAGTTTGTAAGGTATTCCACTTAATAATCACATATTCGTGCAGATTTTTATTATAAGTTTGTAAGATATTAAATTCCACTTAATAATCAAGTGGAGTACATTATTTTAAATTTTACAACATATAGAATAAAGAATAAGACTTTGCGTTATGTTAAAGTTATATATATATTATAAGAATGTATTATTTGAAATATGTCAAATCAAATATCTCGTTATAGGTATATATAAGTCTTTTAATAAAGTTTGTCATTTATAAGTTCGTTTCATTAATTTATTTCTTCTATAGAATAAAATACACCACTTTCTCTTAAATAAAGTAATAAGTCACAGTTCACTCCTATTCAATAATAATACGAAGAAGTAAAAAATGTAATCAGTATTCAAAATGAATTAAATTCCTAACGAAGTACGTCCCAAAAAGGAAAGAACAGGTATATATTATAATACGAATAATATTAGTAATTGATAATTATTTTGAGTGGGTACTTGACTAATTTAACTATAACTCTCTTACAGTCAAATTAACTTTTATTTTTTACTTATCTATTGAGAAGACTAAATTTTAATTATAACATCAACTTCCAAAAGAAGTATTGGTACCATTATTATATACGACGTGTTAAGATATTTTCTTCAAATTAGAATATATGAATTTAAATAATTGATTTCATTAAAAAATTTTTATTTACTGTTTTACGAGGATTACTCTTCTTTTTTAAGACCTTGAGTTTTACAAAATAATTGAAATTTTCAATATTGATTTTAATAAAAGTTCCAAATATTAACGTATTGCTTTTGAAGATTATTATGACAAATTTGAAGACTTTAAAAATGATTGGAAGAGGAAAATACAAAAAAAAAAACGAAAAACAACATTCGTCGTCTAATGTTTACAAAGTGATTTATTTAATTCTAGTATTTGTATCAAATTTGTAAGTCCGAAACAATAGACATAGCAAAAATATATATATCAACCTTAAAATACGTTATATACAAGTAATAGTACAAAATCGTAAATCTAATAGCCGCACTCATAACTCCTTTCGAGAGAAAATTATACTATTTTTTAAGGTTGCAAGGTGTATGTACCTTGTTCACTAAAGTAAGCTATGGAATTACAAAAGTGCAGTCATAAATACTCACAATTTCAGTAATAACATTTCTTTTTACATTGATAACCAAATTTTCTAAGAACCGTTTTGTGAAGTGAATTTTTTCAACCATGTGCCTACAAAGTCATGAACTGGCTTGTCTTAGAATGTTCCCAGCGGAACGATTAAACAATCTCGTTTATAACAGATTTTCGACAGTCTAATGACAGGGCGGATCTGGTATTTCTAGTGAAAACATTTTCGTAAAATACATAAATATCGGTTAATTAAAAGCGTTATTATGAAATAAAAGAAAAATAAATAAAATCATGCTATAAATATATTTATAAAGAATGAAATAATTATATGAATGTAATGCGTTTCAATTTATAAGTAAAATACCGTAAAGCAATAATTTAAAAAATATTATTCATTTGTTATTTAATATATTCAAATACTTATATTTATTGTATCTGAAACTTCTTAGTTTATATTACGGAAATAATAATTATTAATTAATTTAAATTCAATCAATTAACCATTGTTCAAGAACAGTATTTTATTATTTACTTAAAAGCAATCGATAAAATATATAAAAATCAGATGAGTTCGTAGAAAACGTGATAAAGTAAAAGCCAGTAAGAATAATTGATATCAATATGTATTAAATAAAAAGAAAGTTTTAATTGGAATTTATTGTTCATATTATTTCAAAAAGGTGTAATATAAGTATTAATAGTTATATCCACTGATTTAATTCGTATATGTTTTGTAAGAATTTTATATTTTAAAACTAATTTCTATTTTATATAAGAGTATATAAGAAATTAAAAAGTTATTTAAATTATTAGGTAAGAAAATTTGATGTAGGTACGATACCTGTATTCAATTGAGAATTCATGATATCATCTCATTAGTATTGAACTAATTATAAATAAATTAAGTAATATTCCCAGACAGATGTTTAGCGAAATATTCTCGGACAAATATTCTTGTAATTATATTGCAATTAGAATAATCATATAAATCAAAAAACTTTAATTTTATTTTCAGTACATATGCGATTTATTGTGATTATAATGTCGAGATTCAGGATATTTTGGTCGTAACGAATAATACTATACAAGCACACAATTTTTTTTATCGAAAATTTCACTGTTAGGTATAAATATGTAAAAAATGGTTGTCGAACTCACATAATATCTTAGATCCTAGAAATGTAGCACACGGAAGAAATTCGATTTGTCAAACCCGTTCATAGAAAATTATGTTTGCCTCAAATTTAATATAATAATTGATGACATATATCCTAATTTTATCAGCGGTAAACAAGTGTAAAATTTGCGAGGAAAGTTCAAAGATGCTTATAACGATGTCCCGATAATGCGCTTCGTAGTTTTTTCATTTTTTCAGCCTATATTCATTTTAACTTTGACTACAAAATCCCGTTGTTGATCTAATGTGTATCTAAGTTAATAACATATGCCGCAGAGCTCTGCTCGATTGTGAATCTTAGCCCCGACGATCAGTCAGCATAACGATAAGAAGAAGAAGAAGAAGAAGAAGAACGCGATGCACTCGAGCAAGCACTGCGGCGGTAGCTCAGTGGTCAGTGCACTGGAATAGAAACTTCGTGTCCGTTCAGGTAGGTGTTGGCCATATAACTGAATCTGTGTAATTGCCAAAGGGTCGTTCCGTGACAGGTCTGGTTTCCGTAAGCCTTGTATAAGGAAGAAATTTTTTATTTTTTTCAAATAAACCGAAAACACTCAAAACGTAAACTCTTAATGGTCGTCGCCCCATACGTATGAACTTTTATTAAATAAATAAATTATTCTAAATAAACTATATACTTTTAAAGTTCAATGTTTTACATATATAAACAGTATAATTAGATTGTTAGATCTTAGATTATAGTGACAATTTGATTTGAATACAGTAGGTTGAAGACCGCTTCTAAATACGATCGTAGCATATTTTTTACGCAACTTTTCGGTAATCTGCGATACACTTATAGATAATAAATTCCATCTTATACCTTATCCTTGTTATTCCGTAAAAAATACTATTTCATGATTCATATATAAATAAATATATAAATAAAGATATTTTAATTACTAGCATATACAGTTATTCAACATAAACATAATATGGTGCAACTCTGATTGTAAAACCTGAAGTATATTCTCTTCTAAAGTATGTAACATTTTCGTCTATATCAAAAATACGTATGATAACGGTTAATATATATTTCAACTTTAATAATATTTTCCTCCCGCTGACATGAGATATTTTAAAAATATCATCTTTTAATAAAAAGGTATATATTATATTATGTTTGTCTAATGAAAAAAAATTTCCCATGGCTTCATAGTTTTATAATTGACTCAGAAGTATTATTTTTATGAGAACGTTTTTCTATACAGAATAACTCTTTTTTGTAAACATATACGTTATACCAACGTACATTGTTTACAGATTCATAAAACAGGAGTTGTGTAAAAAGTAGATGTACACAAAAAAACGGAACTAAAAGAAAAGTGTACACATAAGCGAAGCTTCTCACTTTCAATAAATAGCATCTTTCTCCCGAAGCAAATTATTCTATAGTTACAGACATGAATAAAACGTGCTGACTGTATAGGTGCTTACCGCATTATAATGGATCTTTCTTTCGGAGAACTTAGCCGATTTCTTCTTCCTCTTGTTATCTCTCTCTCTCTCTCTTTCTCTCTCTTTTTCTCTTTCTATCCTCGTCGGACTTTCCAGGCGATTTCCGCGTATCGCGGGATTTTTTCCAAGAGGAGAGAGAAAGAGTCGGGACACTGCAGCGACGCTGCCGATTATTGTCAATCAGCCTGTATAATGATTCGACGATTCGTCCAGTTGCGCAACTACGCAAACTGTCGCTGCTCACTTTATAACCCGGGACAATGCACATTAACGATGGGCCGCCGCGAGCCGCTGAATATTAATCCCGACGTTTCACGAATAACTTTCGCGAACGGCGTGCGCGAGCTGGCTTATAATTCATGCGCCTTGCTCGCTCGATTTTTACGTTATACTTTCGTTCGATTTCGCCATCGCGATCGGCCTAATCACTATGTTTTTCCATTATACTTGAAAGAAAGTCGTTGACCAAACCACGCCTCCGTGAATGCGTCAAAGACGCGCACAAAACTTGGATCGTTTTCAGCACGATATATGCATCACTTTTACCCTGTTAGAATATACATGGGTCGTCGCGCACGATAAAATAAAACGAATGAAAACGAGGCGCGTGACTAAGCGCGCGCAGGATTCGAACTTTCGCGCGGTGGTTCGCGACTGCGGCGGAGCGAGCGGGCTACTGACACTAGCGGTGCGCTCGCGTTTCTCCTCGAACCTCGGTGTGTTTCCCTGGCAGGTTGCAGTTCGGGGGAAGCGGTGAAAGATATCGTCGCTCTGCTGCAGGTTGTCGTGGCAGGGATGGTCGCGGGCCTTTCCTCACCTTTTCACGTGATGCTCGAGAATTTTTATTGCTGATTAATCCCATAGGGCTGACAATTCTAGCCCAAGAATTAAAAACTACTAAATGGTAGGTTTTTATTCACAATTATATGTGTCAATCTAAAATGAGAAAGACTATTGCTGGAAAATTCGATATATAATCAATATCTGACATTTATAAATTAGTAGTAATTTTCATGAAATAAAAATGTCTTTTGCAGGGAAACTTGAAATATTGAAACAAACAATAATATAAAGTAAATATAATATCAATAATTATTATATCAGAAACTATAATGTTTCTATATTCGAATCTTTCGGTGATATTATAGTAATCAATATAGAAATGGAATTGGACCAGAATAAACCGATTTGCTATTGTATCGACTAATCACAAAATTCTGGTATTCTTCTTCGAGCATTATGCGGAAGAGGATACCTTTTGTTAGGAAATTGCGATCCAGAGAATTAAGCGTGTAATTAACTTAGCCCGTTAGTACTGCCACTAGCCGATACATACTTCAATGACTTTTCAAAAGTTAAACTCACAAGACACGCTTCGCTTGTGTTTTTGTCACATGGGTAAACTTACGTAAATGGGTGATCAATTCCCTCATTTAATTGATGAACTATTATGTCAAGTCGAAGTTGTTCTTCCAGGATCCTATCTCGCCATATCTTGGCCTTCGCGGCAAACACTGCATCCACAATTTTTGAAAGGTTCCTTCAGTTCAAACATTCTCTTCAAAGCTTGGGATCCTTGGATGGTTATATTATGTTGAAAATTTCTTCGTAATAAAATAACTGACCCTACGATATTATCTCCGTCACGCTCCTACAAGCCTTTGTATTAACTGAGATAATCTCGCCCTTAGGTTCACCTGTCTCGGTACACATCTCCCCAAAATTTCATATACGTGTGACATAAATTTTCATTGTCAATTGTTTCTGATATATTTTTTCAATTTTACTGGAATAATTATAGCAGAGCTTCTCTCATATTTCATTACTTTCTTTAAATAATTAACTATATTAATATCTGTATATGTAAAAAGCGTTGGCCGTTAATTTATCGGCCCTAGATAATTGAAAACAAAAGTGTTTATTTTTATTGACTACACGATAAATAAAAAACTTATTATGGAAATTGATTATAATTATTACGAAAAAAAAAAAAAAAAACAAGTGATGGCCGCACTGTAGCCGAAATGTATTTCAGTTTATTAGATAATGAAGCGTTACGTCAAACTAATTGCGAATACATTGGGAAGTATATACAACAGATCGTGTACGCATTGCTACAATCACCCCAAAGCCTATAAAATTAGATGAAATAGGGCAGTAAAAGATACCGGATGCAATCGTAGAATGGATAGTTTATTGGAGTCATGAGTTTGCCTAATTATTGCACAAAGAGCAAATAGTTACATACTTCATATTTTCTCAAATCAATCATCTTCTTTATTTTATTTACGCTACTTCGTAAAAAGTAGCTTAAAAACGGGCAACAATATTTGAACTTTAATCGCAATCTAATTATAGGAAAACTTCTATATAAGCATAATGATTACTAGTAAATATTTACAAAATAAACGGAAACTTATGTAGTAGATTTTATATGACGAAGTAATAATTAAACAATAAACACAAATACCGCAAAATTTGTTTTTATACAACAGATTTTTATTCGGCATGATAAGAATTTATTCCTCCCATTCTTGCATTTTTCGTTATTTAATTTTCAATTTTTGTTTATGCATTTTTTTATCATTTACTGTTCTTCAACTCATTATGAACAACGGATCACTGCGATAATTTTGAAAAACTTCAAAACAAATCTTAATAGTGGTCGAGACATCCCCTTATAGGCGTTCTTGGGATAAAAATATAGAGTAAGCTTTAAGATATAATTTATATCTATCAATTAAATTTATCATGATTTGGTAAAAAAAGAACAAGAAAATAAAGTATAACAGCAATCAATTATAGTACAATTAATATAACAAGTCAAATATCAATTCTAGTTTCATTAAAGACGTTTAATGGTGTTTATTTTACGAAAATCGTATGAGTTTTCTTAAGAAGTAACGATGTTTCTTTTTTTTAATGGAAAAATGAGAGAACAGTGTTTTGCATTAATTAACAATTTAATTTATTTTGATTTAAGTATTTTCTCTTTCAAAATGTCCACAAATGCATGAGTTGATTTAGATGCAAGCAAACTGTGAAACTTTGAATGATTTAAATGAATTAAAAATTTTTCTTATTTAACTGGAAATATAATGTACATTTCAAAATTTTGCTTAACTTAAAATGATATTTACTTGGGTCACTGAAATCGAATACAATGTCTTAGACACGGAAGCAAAAAAAGAACATTCAAAGAGAAAACTGCCTTGTTAACCAACGTATTATCTTGCACTTTTTGTGACAGCTGACTCAAAAATTCAATAGTGTTTCCTTTCTTTCTAACTCAACTGAGTGCATCGTCCGTTTCGCTTTCATTATGCCTGGAAACCACAAGGTATCTGAATTTTTTTCAAACTGGACAGCAAAAAACATTTTTTAGATTGTAAAATGATAATAAATACTATACTAAATAAACATTACATTTTGACTGACACATCACATAATCAGTTAGTACAATGTAGTGAAGTACAATGTTCTTTTAGAAAGGTACGAAATAACAAAAGAATTAATGCATCTAATAAGTAGTGAGAATATTTTGCTGCCTAATATATTAGAGAAAAAATTGTTATAATTTTTTGAAGGAGTATAATTGAATATAATTATCGGCTTTCACATTAATTTTGTTAACGATTTTCGTATGATGGATCCAAAAACCTGATCTTATATAAAGTTATTATTAAAATATTACGAAAACTCTAAATGAAGCAATTACGCATTATGCAAAACGCATACACACAGATTTATTTCATAGACTTGATCGAGTCGTCGTTTTTGCGTCGAAATACCGAGATACCCTGAGTATCGTTTCTCCGAGTTTTCTAATTATTTAGTACTTTTCTCGAGTTCTCGATCGTTCCGGCAGTATAGATTTGTCGATGACGTAATTGCGGATTAATTAGTTTATCGCTTCGTGGGTCGCAAGAAGCCATCGCCGAGTTCTGCCGAGAGCACAGGGAAAGAAAATCCAAGCTGAAATTCAATAAATACCGTCTTGCCTCTCTTTTCAGCTTCATATCCAGGCGTTCGGCGCGCGGGCTAATAAAACTCTCGTAAAAGTGGCCGATTCGCTGCTACCCAGAGAAGGAAAGAGAGAGCAAGAGCACGTCGACACTTTTATATCTAGTCTCTCTGCGAAAGGTGCATTACTCTCCTATCATTCTTTTTTTAACTTCTTCCCCTTTTTTATCCCTATCTTTATTCTTATGACTTTTTTACGGTTTGAAGGGTTGGCCTTCCAATGACAGCGCTAATAAGTTATAACGAAAAGCTGTTCTTTTTCATTTAAAAATACTATTTTAAATATAAATAATATTTGTATATCATAGAATGTATATGATAACATATGGGCATGGTATATAATATCACTTTCTTTATGTCAGATGTATAGAATTTCTCTCCTTTAAAAAAGAAAAACATTTAATCTAAAACGTTATTTGCAATGCGATAAATGGTTGGGTTCGTGTGTACTTTCCACTAGAATAAATCTGGTATGTTAGTGCGAGATAGCCACAAATGGATAATACATTAACCGTATTGCTCTATTAAGTTCAAATTCACTTTTAAATCTACATGAGTAATATAAGAAGAAGATAGTTTAAAATAACGTATATACTTCGTATATTCAAAGAAATCGATTTTCTACAAATATCGAAGAGATAAAAGTTAGGCTGAAGTTTATTATAGATTAAACATTATAAAATTTTATTCGTAAAAGTCGCTAACGACACTAGCCGCGGCGTGCGTCGCGTAAACTTTAAAATGTAATTTTATTAATGCCCTCAAATCATTAAACCCTCGGCAAACTGCGGCAATAAAATTTTTATGCATAAACTCCGATCCCGCGCGGCACTTACTCTCCACTTGGCGTATATAACGCGTGACGAGAAAAGTTGGCCCCCGCGGACTCTCGGCGCGTATAAATATATATAAACCTATGCGCGACAAACAGAGAGGTACAGAACAACAACGAGCCGACGCTCGCTTTCGCAAAGAGATTTCGCATTCCGTCGTGTAGTGATTGATCGACCGCTCGACTTTCCTCGGGGCGACGAATTTCCCGACGTCACGACGTGGGGCCTGTGCTGCCCATTGATTTTCATGAAATCGCGATCTCACGCGCGCGCGCGCGTGCAGCGGTGACTGGCCGAGCCGCGCGACACGGCCGAGCGACTCGCTCGCGCTCGCTTTCGGCTGCGCGATCCTCCTCGGCGTTGCGCGGCTGCAGCTCGCCCGGTGGTAGTTTTCACTTTCATCGAGCGAATTCGCCGAGAGTTTTTTGGTCGGTAATCCGGTCGTAAAAACGGATAAGTTCAACGGGCGCCACTCGCATCGATCGCTGACGCAGAGTATTATATGGAGGCCCAGGAGCTACGAGAGGCAGCGCCCATGCAGATTTTCGTCTGCAGACTGCGCGTTATTGCTTCACCTAGCGGCGCCCGGCAAGACGGATTAAGTCATTTTATATTGTTCGCTCTTAGAGGATTACGTTTTCGGCGTGAAACTGGGAGGGCAAGTAATTGCGTAGTTACAGCCGAGGAAGGCGGGATTGGCAGAACAGAGGAAGAGGTTACTTCATCTCTATCATCATGGAGGAATTCATTAATTATTAACGTTATAAATTATATTGTGTAAAAAATATGATCCTTGTAATGTTTGCAACTGCTGTTTTGATGTAAATGAATATTTGCACCCGATGCATTTATCAGATATCGTTAGCAACCACATTCCAACCGCTTTTTCCGAGTTATTATTATACACTTGTGTGGAAATTATTTAAGCTATATAGTACAACGTACTGTAGCCACTTAATAATGGTTAGCTAAGATTAATATATTTATTATATTATATAATTCTGGCTGTGTATATAATATACTTTATTTAGAATCTATATAAATTTGACATGATGTCACACTACAGTTCAAAGAACCCATGTTATTATATGTTTGTGAAGAAGAATTTGTTTGAAACTGTATATATAGAAGAAAAGTTTTCTATCTATAATAGCGAAAAAATAGATGTAGCAGTAAAACTTTTGCTAATTTTCATTCTAATTAAATTCGCTGTGTTTGGAAGAAAAAGTTACCTTCATTTTTAAGTTGTAAATTTCGAACGATTGAATAACCATACACTTACATCAGCATTTTGGAACTAGTTCGTTTGATATGGGACACTATACCCGACTTTTTGTCTTTCACTCGGTAGTGCGCTAGACCGTGTAATGCTCAATCATTTATACCAAATTAATAAAAGTAAGCAAATATTATTGATAATTTTGTAATAAACAATTGAGTATTACAATTGCATTATACCAATAATTACAGAGGTACCTTTTTCATCCAACAGAAAATTATGTCTATAGTGACTTTTTTTACCGAAGCATTAAAAATGGTAAACATGCTTAATTAAACTAATTTATTTAATGGATATTTAATTTACTACTAGTAGAAATACCTCACATTTTAAGGAGGCAAGGATGCAATTTTATGGACGGATGATACTCTTGTGCATCGATGCACTTTGATACACTTTCATGCACTTTCATGCACTTTCATGCAATGATACAATTTTAATAGTAATAGTAATAGTAATAGTCATTTTATTGCAAATATGGTCAATTTACAAACGGTGTATAATACTCGTGTA
>UXGD01002420.1:0-26214 GCA_900474315.1 Torymus auratus | reverse complement strand
ATCTCTATTCTACTTCGAAACGAAACAACACACACACATACACACACACACACGCACACACACACACAGCCACGAATTTATTTTTGCCAAAAACGATTGATTTTCGTGCCAAAAGTCTTAAAACATGTTTTTAAACATTTTTTGTTTCAAAATTTTTTTTTACCATTACAAAGCTTCCTCTTTGAAGAAGTAATATACGATATTTTTTTTTTTTTAGAATATTATGCATTAATAGTTTTATTAACATTAAAGTAATGATAATTAGATGTTAATTTATTTACAGAAATATATAACAAAGTTTCTTCATTAAAGCGAGTTTAAAATATAAATTTAAGCTGTCTTTTTTTACTTAATTATCATACTTACAATTAGTGGACTTTATTAAGTTTACCTTTAAAATATAAGAATTTACTGTACGGTTATTATTAGTTGACTGTTTATATGAGTATAGTTGTATGTGTATTTGACCCAGCGATTAGTAAACTAGACCTTTTTCCATTATCGCTTTTGAAAATCTATACCTTTTTATTTTGATGATGAGAACTTCAGAGCGGACTCATTAGTAAAATATCTTTGTATCTCATCATCATCCGGTGTTCGATTATATTTTTAATATATATGAATGTCACATTTCTTAAGCATAGACACCGAAAACATGTTCAAGTCACCTAGCCAACCCTTTATTAATAGCGAAAAATAACCTAAGCGACCGCTGAATGTGCATAGGTTTCAAGCACAGAGTTGCCGTTCCGCTATCCCACCAAAGTGCCGATTTCTATATGAATAGTTCTCAATGAACAAATGAAGGAATTCATGAATGCATGAATAAATGAAGGAATTGAAAAAGATTATTTATTAAAATTTTATTTTGTAGAAAAACTAGTTTTGAAGATTAAAATACTTTTACAATTCAGAGGTTTTTATAGTATCAATAGCAAAAATATTGATTTATTAGACCAACTGATGCGCAACCACTGCTAGCATAAAAGTTTAATTAAACTTGCACATTCAAAAAATGTGTCCAATCAAAAGTCTTTTTGTTGATCACAAAGTTATTTTTCGATATTCTCATATTGACGTATCGAAAAAACAAACAGAAGCAATGCTTTCACACAAAGTACCATCGTTGACGGTGGAAAATCGACTTTTCAAGCTTTCTACGACGTTTGACGTGTATGATAGAGACTAATTTTCAATCTGAGCTTGCAGATATTCCCTCAAACTCTCTGCTTGGAAGTGTGTATGCAATGTACATGAACTAGCAATTTCAACCTTTATTATACCTGGTGAGGTGCAATACGCTCCAACGTAATAGCATACCCAACATTAAAATATTGTAAAGACATCATATACTTGCTCATTCTAGAAAGTTCAAAAAACTTTTTCTATTTTTTTAAGCAGTATATTAAAAAGTGTTAGCGTAGTAGGAAATGCTGGATTATAAATCACCCCGTGTGTCGCATATTCAATTATTTTGAGGTATGTATAACAAAAGTTAAGATGCGTTTACAAATGTATCATTCAATGCACTCTTCAGGTTCAATTCAGTTATTCGTTTTCGCAAGAGTGTGTATAGGTATCGAATGTTAATTTTGACGTTTGTAAAAGCATAAATTCACTTTTCTACATGTTGAAGCCCTGGTAGAAGATTGCATAGCTGTTGACTTGATTACGACGTCGGTGGTTTTTTCGTTAAAGAGATGCTCTCTAAAGATCAATAAGTGAAAATACGTTCACTGGTGTGAATAAGTGAACAAATCTACTAATATTTTATTAAATATTCACTGAAAAATTAGTTAATCTTTTCCCTTATTTGCACCCGTGAACGACTTTTCGCTTATTCATTTTTAGAGAGTGTGAAACACAATGGTAGAATGCTACCTTATTCAATCCTGTATTTTATTATAATCTCTAGCAGTTGGATTACTTAAGAAAACGCTTTGTAAGTGATTCTATCGATTAAACTTTTTCGAAGACACTTTTGAGATTAGTAATAAATGAGAGAGCTAATTGAGAAAATAATATTAGTATTTATGAATTTCGTCAATTTATGACGAAACCATTTTAAACAAATGAGAAAAATGTCAGTCCTTTTAGATTGCTGTGACAATTTACTCTGAGCGCAACTGAGCCAGGTATCTGTTACATGATGGTTTCGAAGCAATTAATCGTAATTAGACTAAGTGGTTTCGGAATAAACCAAGATCTAAGTGAAATCTTGCATGGCACGCCTTTAAATGCATGCAGCTGCATTCACGCAAATGGCAGAGCAGTACCTAAGCTTCTTATTGCAAGTGAATTACTAATGAACCCTTCAAGATAACAGTAATCGCTTAAAATAACGAGGAAAAACAAAAAAATTAACAATGATTCTCTTCTTAAAAATTATTAAATTATCTTATTACAGTATCGATTGTCTCACAAATAAAATTCAAGTAGAGTGCTTTTAACCCAATTTACAACCAACTGTAGAGCTTATTGCACTCAATTTTGAGTATTTCTATATAAGACTGCTTTCTTTTGGAAGTCGAAGATAAGCTTCTTATAATTTTTTTTTTTTTGTTTCTCTTGGCGCGATTGAAGCACACAATTTAATCTTTTGTAATTGGATCACAACAAACCGCACACACCTATAGGTGTAGCCAGTAGTCTCCAGCGGTATAAATTCTAGAATTCCGACATGTCTTCGCATTCGTACACGTGGGTGTCGAGAGGCAGCCAGGCAGTGGCTAGGGATTCTGCGAATCGATTTGTATCTTTTGTGTTGACTCGCACGCGCTGATGCGAATTCGCGTGCACGCACCCATCCCCCAAGTTTATATAGGACGCGCGGGGGATTTTTACCCGCTCAATTTAATTAAAATCAATATCGCGATAGTCTCTGCCTCCAGTTTTTTGCTTTTTTTTTTTTTTTACTTTTGAGCCAATATTAAAAGATGATGGTTTTTATTTGCGCGTGCCGGTACAAGTGGCGGATGAGATATTTCCAAGGATCGCGATAGAAAAGGATTTAGCATTGGACACTAAATATTTATTGAAGGAAAAAATTATACGTTCCGTTGTTTCTCTGATTATTCGAAAAATTTGAAAACTATCAAAGTCGGACTGACAGTAAAAGACATACTTCTATTGGAGATATTCGAATCATTTATTTATTTTATTAATTTATCAGTCTATTTCAATCGGTGCTTATGGAAATAATTTGACGGATTTGGAGATTCGGATTACTAATCTAATTCTTAAAAAATTATATAAAAACTAGTTTTACTTTACGAATAAAAGAAAAATAAATATTAAATTAGTTTTAAAATTAACTAACTATAAGTCAAAATTTTAATTACAATATACTAATTTTCTACACTACAATTTACTTCAGTAATACACTATAATTAACTTGAAAATATTTTAATATTATTTATAGATTTTAACGAACTTTGCTATGCACAAGAAGTATTTAATTTCTGGAAATAACTATTCTTTACCATTATCATATTATACACGAGTTTTCCGATTATAATTTTAATCACTTTAGTTTAAACAGCTTTTGAATAACTTTTTGTTGTAAATGATAACCTGGCTTGTACATTCATCATCATTCAGATTGTGAGTGTTTGTTTAAAAGTGCTAAGAATAATAGTTTTTTAATGAAAAAAGTATGTCTATGCTGATAGAAATTTCGGATTTTGTAAATAGATAAGACAAATAGCCAATTATTTGATAGAGAGAACACTAGCTAGAGTCTCGAAACCTCCAAGTAGTCGTCTAAATATTTTAGAGTAATAATTTAATCGTATAATTGTAAACATGTAGCAAAGACCGATAGTTTACCCAAGTATATAGACAAGAAATATATTGGAGTAAAATTCATTCGCAGTACAATTAACGAATATAGTAATTATTTCACTTTATTCTTTCTGTTATAATAAATAGTTTGTAATTAGTTTGTCGTTATTAGATCGTTAAGTTCAAATGGAATGTTTTCTCTTTAAATGGATTTATTTAGAAAAAATATTTTATAGGGATAAATAAGAGAATGAGTATGGCCCTCGTAACAAATAGTGCACCGGTGCAACGCTAACAAGCACGTGTGACCCGCCATGAGTTGCAACTTCTTAAATAAATGTCTTCAAAGCTATTTCGACAAAGCAATTTTGTATTTTATCTAAATTCTGGGTAACAACAATTTGAAAACTTAAAAGTAACATTTAAAAATATTGCCCAAAATGTTTTTTAATAACAGAATTATTTACAATTTTCCTAACAATTGTAAAACCCAAAATTAAAAATACTCATCGCACTTCTCGTCTTGAAACACTTGTGTAATGTACTTTCATGAGTATAGGATATAGTAATGCACGCAATTTATTGTACGTACGTTTCGCATGTTTGTGAATGTTTCGTTAGCTTATGAAAACATTGATAGTATGTAGAATGATTATAGAAACATTCTTAAAGCAAGCTTTAATTTATACAAGGTATAAATCTACATCACTGTACTTATAATAAATTGCGGAAAATATCTTATCCCGTGTAAAAAAAATACGTTTGGAAGGTAATTGAGAAAAGTTTTGTTTTGGCTAAAGATTGGAAAAACTTATGCAATGAGACAAAGCAAAACTTCACAATTCATGGTGAGTAGAACGATTTAAAAAAGGTTGGTAAAGGGTTTGTGAAATATTTGTCAAACTCTTTGAATACATTTAATCATAAATTGAGAAGTTTATCACTGTCTCATTGCATTTTTTAAAGAAAGCATTATATAAAAGCTTTCGGAAGTAAAAAAAAATTTCGTTAAAACATTTCAGAAATGTTGTGAACATAGGTATGTTTTTGTTTTCGCTTTGTTAATTCTGTAAAGAATACATTTCTTCTTACATATGATTTTCTGTGGTTTTATTCCAATTTCACAATTTCCAAACTCTTTTCGTTTTCAAATAAAAAGAAATAAATATGATAAAATTAAATAAAATGTGCGTAACAAAATTTTCTACAATTCAAGAAAAATGGCACTAGAAGCTATAATATTTATTGATTATTCAAATAAGTTAATTTCAAATTAAATCTGTTAAAATTTTAAGGTTTACCTATGACTACTTAAGGTCTTACACCTAGTGGTTTCTAAGACCAAAATCAGCTGAAAAAAATAAAAATGTATTTTAAACAACATACAATATGTATACTATAAATATAAATATATGTTTCTTATACAATGGCTGAAGATATCATCTGTAGCCCTATTTTACTCAGAGATATAGCATTTTCAATTATTTGGTATGGAGTAACTTTTTGAGAAAACCATTACATGGATTTTCAAGGGACAATGCCTAAATTACTTTAAATTCATGTAGTTATGGTACGAAGAGTTCAAAATATAAGATTTCCTGAAGCAAATCATTTTTAACTGCTGATAGCCACAAAAAACATAAAAATTCATAAAATTTACGAATTAAACGTACGTTTTTTTTCATCAAAAAAATATTTGCTTCTTCTTATATTTTCAACTCTTCGTGCCATAACTGCATGAATTTCAAGTAATTTAGGCCTTGTCGCTTGAAAATCCGCGTAATGGTTTTCTCGAAAAGTTGTGCCAAAGCCAAAAATTGAAAATGTTATATCACTGAGAAAAAAAGGACTACTGATTATATCATGAGCCATTTTATAAGAAATAGTGTGTATAACTACATGCTTTCTTTTTTCAGCTGATTTTGGCCTCTGAAGCCACTAGGGGTGTAAATGTAGGGGGGTAAGACTCCCTTATAGAAGAATAGATAGAAAAAAATAATGTGTAAAAAAGTTGCGTTAGGCAAAAGTATACAATAATTAAGCAGTAGCATTTTTTGAATCATTATTTATTGGAAACTAATTCATAAATTAGCTTGAAATTAGTGTATATGGTTATATGTGGTAGAATTTTACCGAGATTCAATAATGAGTTTTCGAGATATTTATAATTTCATTTTAATATTGTCTAGAGGCATTTAGAGAAATTCCATTCATTGATGAATGAATATATCTGTCCAACGAATCCATCCAATATATGCATCAACGAATATGCAAACTTTACTTTTTCTGGAAATTTCGAAATGATCAAACACATTTTTTTCTCTAATTACCCTTGAATAATATAAATATTATTTTATCGAAATTAATTTTTTCCACATAATGTCTCAGGACCTACTTACTAAACGGAGTATGACCAAACACGGTTCATTTCTTTTTTTAGTTTTCACTTTTTTATTCTAGAGAAAATCTGTAATAAAACGATATATATTATATGTATATAGGTATAGAAACATGATTTTGCGATTGACACAACGTACATATCTACACAAAGACGAATGAGCGCTAAAAAAGTGGCTGAAAACACATCAATAAAGAGCAGCAAGTTGAATAACAAACCCTCGCACCAAGGCACCGTTAAAATCGTCGCGATAAAAACAACTCCGCGCTGCAACTCCTCCGAATTCTTTCCTCTCCAAAATTTTTACGATGCCTCGACTCGCGCGCGACGACGACATACGTCGCCGCAAAATTGACGGAATTTGAGAGATATCGCCAGAAAAGGAACGAACAGCACGCACAAGTAAGCAGCGAGAACAAAGACCTGAGGATTTTCGGCGGACGACAGGCGAAATGACGATTAAATGCGCTCCGGCGTCGCATACGTGCGCCGAGTACTCAAGAGCCCAGCCAGTCACGGGAGGCGATATTTACGAGCGAGGATTTATTAGCCCTGGCACAAGTTTCACGCTGACGAAAAAAACTCGGCCTATAAGCGTGGGTGTAGGTATGTGTTTGTATATATCGTTCGCCAATATTCGCCCGGCACCGGAAGCCGGTGGTGGAGCCGTGCTGCTGCTGCTGCTCCTACTTCCGTTATTATCGAGGGAATCTGTTTTCCAGGCAATATTGGAATTGTTGTTGCTCGGTTAAGTTCGCAAGATCAATATTTTTTAATTTGATGTTATACAAGCCCAAAGATGATTAAGATTTTTTAGATGCATAGTAACTATTCGCCTGGCCTGTGCAAATATTTAACCCAAATTTCAAGATTTTACTTACATTACTTATATTTTAACATGCGGATGTAAATTTTGTTGATATTCCGGTTTATAGTTTGAAAATATCTGAAATTTTTCCAATATTTCGAAATGGATTTTGTGCAAATTTTACTTCAAAACTTATATGCGTTCACGTCGGTTCATGACATCTCTTCGAACTTCACTTCATCGATCGCACATTCTCTACGTCTGTATAACACATACTAACTTTATATGATAAGAGTTGTTTGGGGTATAAGCTTTACATCGAACTGAGCTTACCTGACGTTCGTTATAAACGGCCAGATACATTGTCAGAACCAAACGACAGATGAGAGTATTTTCTTTTACCAATATAATGATAAAACTCAGTGAATATAAACAAGAATTTCATCGACAACAAATCGGCATGAAAATTTTTCAGTTCAACATCAAGGACAGCCAGAAATCATTGTTTATACAATTACTGCAGTTACTTAGCCTTTAATTGCCAGTATTTATCTTTCGCGTCCACCATGGCCTTCTTCGCGTGCGCGCAGCTGTCCCTATAAACAGCGCTTAGCTCACGACGGACATTTACAACAGTTTCGTTTTCTACCGTCAATAAACGTATGACTGCAGCGAGTAATTTACGAGCCTGCGCACCGCGACTCGCTTTGAAAAGGTACACGCTCTGACGACGGTTGCATCTCTGCGCTGACAAAGTAAGATAGTGCGACAGTACATGAGATAGCCCAGGTCTCCTATTTAGCTTGAAAATATCCACCGTCCAAGAAAAGTCTATAATTAAATTATAAAATGATACTATTGGATTATAGATAAGAAATATATATATATTTATATAATTACTTTGTTGAAGAGATGTTGAAGTCTACACTTCATTCACTAACATTCACTAATTCTTAGTGGAAAGTATCAGTACCCCTTTAGAAAATTTCAAAACCAATAGAACACCTCCTTAATGAAAACATTTCAAAGTCAAACTTTCACGTATGCTTTTGCATGTGTCAATATTATCGAATATATATAGCTTGTTTATTGGCTATGCGTGTACGTATACTACAGCGCAGTCAAGATAATAATTATTCTTTTATAGAAGTATGCAAAAGCTAGATTAAAGTTTTATTGAGATTTCTCAAAGTCAACTATGGTTATAAATAGACAAAGACAAAATATTGTTTTTTAATTAGAAAATGCGTTTTTGCTACTTTTTTGTATTATCCGACAAACAAATATTATCATTATATATCAATTGGTAAAACATCTCTGATTTTCCTTAACCGATGAATTTTTTAATTAAAAAGAAAACATTCAATACATATTTGCGTTTATCGAAGTATGAAATTTTAACAAATAAATGGATAAGCAAGAATATCGTCAAATGTAAATGATAAAGGTAGAAATGAAGAATAATAAAAACATAACATAAATAAATCTGTATAATAAAACAATACGATTTGTCAATGTGTATTTTTGATACATATGATATCTCTTTATCCTAAAAGAATTTCGACAGACGTTAAAAAAACAATAGCTTTTATAACACACCAATGCGGACCTTTAATTTTAATCAACATTAAAAACAGACATTTGCTCGAAATAGTCGAAACGGCATTTTGTTCTGACAAACGACAAAAAGTGACGCGCTCACGAAACACGCGCAAATTGTTTTCTCGTTCTCTTTCACAAGGCATTTTTAGCACTTTGATATCGGACTCTATTAGACTCAATTAACCGGACTCGCTCGCGAGAGTGCGGATGAGAGAAGGAAAAATTGCACGAAACAAAGCAAAAAACTCCACTCGATGCTCACTCTTCCGCTAAACTACAACACAGTCGCGCGTCCGACTTGACATCAACATAATTGCATCTCCGAATCTCATTTAACACGAGCGTACCATGTATATGACGCATATATATTTATTTGGTCTCGTACGCGCGCATATGTGTGATGAAGTTCGTTTTAGACTTTTGGTTCGGAGAGCTATAAATGTATGTACCGAAAGTGCATCTCAGAATAGGAAGGCTTGTGGTCGGCGGTTAAGAGACATTCCATGTTTAATGGAACTCGCATTGCAGTCTGACAATTGCAGGACTATTTAGGTTTGGGTATAGATGAGTGCTACGCCATAGCTGTTTTACACAGTTGATAATTGAAATATATTTTGTGTGAAAATTTAAATTTAAAGCATGATTCGGTATTTTTATATGGTTAAAGTATACAAGAGAATGTAAAAACAAGACCAAGTGACATGTAACTACGTTTCAAGCTACACGGAAATTGTGTAATTCAAGCTTAGCTAATTTCCTCAATTTCCTCGACTCATCTGCGTGCGTAACGAGCTTTGCTGAGTACTACATCTAGATTGCCAATTTCAATAAGTTTCTATTACAAGATACAAATTAAAAAGAATTAAGTTTTTGAAGAAGCTTCAAACTTTGAATAAAAGATTTTCTTACTTATAAATAATATTATAAAAAAATTGTTGTTTAGGATTTCGACTTGAGAACTTGTATAAACCTTTTGTGAAAAAAAGTTAGTTATTTAAATAAATATTATAAAGTCTCAAAGGTAGCAAAATCTAACGAAATTTGCTAAACGTCAGCTTCAGTGAATCGTCACTCTGTCGTGTTTATTTATCTTGGAAGTGCATAACATCTGCTACCGATGACGCGTGTTAGTCATCATTTATGCACAACTTCTGGAATTTCAGCCTTGAAGCTGAAAAAATTCCGTGTAGTAAGGATTACAGGAAAAGTACGTATAAATTCGTAAAGGACTAAAAAAATTGTTATTCAAACTTTGTTAACTTTTGTAAATATTTCATTATTAACAATTTTTCCGTGGTAATAAACTTTTACTACAATTATAGAGTTTTGATAAAAAGAAAGTTGGTTTCGTATATAGATAACTTTGTAAGCAATTAGATTAAATACTCTATTAATGATGTTGTGGCTAGCTAAAAGCCCTTTCAACGTATACCATCCATTAAAATTCATAGTTTTAGTTCTGCCAATAAAGATAAAACCGCTAATGGGGTTGGCAAACTAATTGACATTTGCAACGAAATTCAGGATACTCTCCCGAAACGGATGAATTGCTTTAAACTAACTTCTTCAACTATCTCCTATCTGCGTAATTTTCTCCCCATTTTTAACTCGATATTTTATACCCTGCGATCACTTCCATTAGAGGAACTCCTTCCGACCTCACTGATGCATTACTGCAGATCTTTTGCAAGACTCAAGAGCAGGAGAGGAGGCGAAATAAGTTTGGACGCATCCTTCGCGCATTTCGTCAAAATCGTCGTGCATGAACGTCTAAAACGTTCGAGTAATTCGTCTGTCGCTCAGGCAAATTGAGTTACCGATAATTGATTTATAGCGCCTAATTAGGTATTCGGCTTTTACATCTTACGTTGTCGAGTGACTTATGCTAATTTCTGTACATTCTAACCTGATGTCTGCCAATTAGCTGCTTATTTTTAGCTTTAATTTAATTCTTTGAGATCTAAGAAGAATTTCTATTTGATTTACAGTTTTAAATTACCAAAAAATTGAATTTGCAAAAAAATGTTTCGTCCTACCTCATTTTTATCAACTATAAAGTAAGTTATATTTTAAATTTACTTTAAATTTTATTTTATTATTTTATTATTATTTATACGTTTCGTTACTTTGGTGTTACAGTTTAAGACACTCAAATTTCGTTTGAACTTTGTTATTTTTTGAGTATTTCTATTTGCTTACTAATATTGTAAAGATCCAATAATTACGTTTGATTCTTAGAAAGTGTACTTTCGCAAAAGCAATTCTACCGAAACTTGTTTATTGCGGCTTTGAGAAGCACATTTTAAACTTTCACTAATTCACCTGTAAGTTTTCTATTTTTCTTTTTTTTTTTTAAAGTACCCTTTTATTCCAACGACGCAAACAATTTTGTTCCTTTAAAAATCATGTTCCGTAAAACTTACTGAAATTTGTAAAATTATGGATTAGCGTTTAATAGTACGTATGACATTCTAAGTATATACTTGGAATTAGTGTACACGTTATTTTGATTTTCTACTATTTATAAGTTTGTCAAAATCAACTTCCACGTTCCTCGAAGTCTAATGCGTATGACTGTACAAACGAGCCGATTTCAGAAGTGCAGTTTCAAATTCTTTTTGCAGTGAAAAGCGCCGGGTGTTCTAAAAAATTCACGTTCGCTCGAAAAACGTATACTGGCAAATAAATCTAGTGAATCGACACCTGAAAAGTTTGCTCAACGAGCGCGGGTCTTTTTTGCCATCGCGAAACTTGCGTCGCGCGTGTTGACACTTAATTAGAAAAATCACAAGCTGCAATATGTTTTTTATAGTTTCCAGAAAATCCAGTGTTTCTAGGAAATATATTTCCGTTAATTAAAAAACACTTATGGACCTTTGGTAATATTGAAGTATATATTTTACAGGGTAGGTGAGTAAAATGTGCATAAAAAAATATTCTTTTCATAAAATTTGTTTTCAAGTTTATTAAAAACCGTATATAAAAATAATAATTACAATTGAATTACTATTTCAGAAAGAATATAATATTATTTACAATTTCACATCTATAAACGCAAACCACTTTACTTAAAAAAAAAAATTAACTTTCAAAAACTTTTGCCTTGTGTATTTTCAATTTTTATGAACTTCGTCAAATTTTACAAGCTATATACACACAGATTTTTCATAAAGTTAATCACAAATTTACATAAAATATACATTGTGTAATATATAATTAAATATTCGATCTAAAATGTTCTTGCAACAATTGACCTTTACTCAATCTCCGTTTCAAATCAACCAAAATCTTGAGGACTAGAACACGCAGAAAGAATAGCCGCTTATTCCTTCTTACAAAGTTATAAATAAGAGGGAATGAAGGGATGAGCGCTTATTCCGTGTACGTGCGTTAGTCCTAACAGTATAGTTGAAATTTTCTAAAATCCTCATATACGACGCGTCACGCACCGCACGACTTTGTCAAAGCTCGAAGTTCGAACGTGCCCTGGAACATTTCAATACCTACATCGCCCCGTTGCCGTGTACTGCCTAGATAATACGTACGCGTTATGCGCATACCCGCATACCGGCAACGCTTCAACGAAATATCCTTATTACACATTACGAGGACGGATCTCTCGCGGCGCGCATTTCTCTCGCACCGAGCGACTGTATAGGTAGATGTCCCTCGGCGAATATCGAATGACAAAGACTGCGCTTGGTTGCCCATACCTCGTGATATTGCCTCCAGAGGCAAGCCTAATATATATATATATATATATATATTTGTATATGTCATAACCATTTCTGCGCGTCTTTTAGCACAAATCCTGCATTGGGATGAACTTTTGTTCAATGTCAGATCTGGTACTTATTGAAAGCTTAAAATGAGCAAGTTACTTTTAAAAATTTAATTCAAACGTATATTACATCACGTAGATCAAGAGTATAACATGTTCCGAGACTCAAATAAATCATTATCTTATTCCAAAGGTATTTTAATACCTTTGCATAGAAAGGAACTTTAATTAATAATCATACGATGTAAAACACGCCTAATTTTGTTCAATTCAACTTCAAAGAGATTGTGCAGCGTAATTATAAAAGATTTTTAATATTATTATTTTTCTTTAAAATTTTACATAAAGACGTACATATAGAAAATTAAACTGTCAACCGAGAGACAATCTTTGCAATAAAATAGATTCCCAGAATAGAAAGAAGAGGGGACAGACGAACCTCAAATATATACTAGACGTGCACCATTAGCGAAGCGGCAACAAAGCACATCCCTCTAATTAACGAGCTGTCTATGAAATCCCGCGAGCCCATCGCCTCATTCGCTCTGCTGCCGCGCGACAAAAAGCTTATACTCGTACTACGACGCAAATAGACAAGAGCATTTACAGCCCGCCGTATTTCAACGGCTGCATGTGCGTGCCACGCGATCATCTTGCAGCTCCGCGAGAGAGATATTAACTGCCGACGATTTAGGTAGGTATACCCTCGCGCGGCTGACTTTTTTTCCGCATCAGCGCAGCCTATTTCTCGTGCCATAAGTGATGGATTTCGCGTGTGCGCGGCCGCAAGTTCGTACGAGCACGTGCGGTGCGTGATTTTCGGCAGGACACGCACTGCCCGTATATGTATAGGTACTGGAGAGCAACAAATAAATCGTTTTGTTACGTATACGTATAAAGTATAGGAAAATAAATATAATAAAGCGCGAAAAAATAGACGATGTGTGGGACGCGATTTGATAGGGTTTGTGGTCTCGCTCTCAACCACGGAGCTAACGTCGCGATGACGGTAACATCTGTGATAGTACCTACTTCGAATCTCGTTCTTTCGGGGTTATTTTGCAGTCTTTCGCTCGTCGGGGGAGAGAGAATGATCATTTTTCAGAGGCATAAAGACAAAACATGTCCGGCAGTTCCGCCATCATGGGATCGCACCCAGATACTTCCTCATTATATTCTTTTTTGCCCTAGTGTTTTTATCATATAGGAAAGGAAGGATTTATTTACAGTGGGAAAGTAAGACGTTATGCTTATGATGGTAACCTTTCATATATTTAGATAGTGTTGAGGTGTTAAAGGTTAAACTATATAAGTATACTACTCAGGAGAATACACGCGATTTCCGTAATTCCCGTTATCGTATAAATTGATATCTAAAGGAATATTAAACTTTTGTTAAAAATAAAAAAATAATAGATGTTTATTCAAAAAGATACAATTACTTAGATAAGAAGTTAGAATAAGTTTGTTATATAAGTATCGCGTTGTCTGATAGATTTCGAGATGAATCTGGTTGTTTTCGTCTGTTCGAGGTATAGTAATAGTCATTTTATTGCAAATATGGTCAATTTACAAATGATGTATAAAAGTATCAAAGGGGTGAAGTGAAGGGTGTGTCTATTATAAATGCTAACGGTTGCTGGTGGAATTTCTGATAGTATAGTATTGGCTGAGAGTCTTCAATGTGGTCATTGTCTCCGAAAAACCCATATGGGTCGTATACCCAAGCGTCAAGCGCTGGGATGTCATAAAAAAAGAATACGGTCATAAAATTTTAGTCGTTCGATATAGGTATACAAAAACGTCTATCGTTTTAGTCACATACATTTATGCATTTACTATGAGAGCTGTCGACATTTTGTTAGTTCAGGATTTTTGTTGGCTTGAATATAAAAGAAGAATCAAGTTATTATAATGTTCGGTGAGTCGCAACACATAGCTATAATCATATACGTGTGAAATGCTGACGTAATAGCTGGTGCCCGGTTGCACTTGCGATACCCTGAAAGAAATGGATTACAAACAAAAGGTAATTCCTTTTGGCAAAATTCTTTGGATGCAAAATGATTATCTTATTGAATAAAACATTGTATTTTGATATCGAAAATCTAAGTTTTCGATTCGAAATGATTATATCCTCTAGATTCAATAATAAATTTCCTTTCGCGTGTGAATAATTTTAGTAGAACAAAAAGTAATAATGTCATGTTAATCCTAATTTCCTTTCCAAATTGATCTTTAATTAGTCTTGCACCAAAATGAAACTTCTTTTTGATGGAAATGATTTCATTTTGCTATAAAAGGATTTTCTTTTTGAAAGTAGCCAAATTCAGGTACTTATTAACCAAGTTTTTGGTCCAAAATGATTTCCCTTTTGGCGCAAGAAGAAATGGAGGTAACGTATGATTCTTTTTTTTTTGCTAAAAGACATCGGCTTCCCAATTCGAAGAGGTCGAGAGTTCGATTCCCGTGTGACTGCACTTCTGAACTAACTTCGTACAACATTTTTTTCTTTGGTTTTTTTTTTTCACAAGATTAACATATTATCAAGTGCACGTCGTATATAAGTGGTAAAAAAGTCGTAATTAGTGATTGTACAATAAAATTAACAGCAGTAATTACAATTTATTTTTAGCAGAAACATAGTAGAATATACACTTCTTGAGTCAAAAGGTTTCTTTTGCACACAAGCGGATCTTGAGTAGAAAGGATTTTCCTTTTGGTTCAAATAGAACGAATTACTAGAACAAATTACTTTAATTTCAAATGAAAATTTTTCTTAGTGTATATGAGAACGACTCGACGAAAGTTGCGATGTTGGTCGCGAAAACGGAAGACGATCCCCTGCCCTTTTTTCGAGTACACTGAAAAAAGTGATACTGGAAGCAAGTAGAATCTCCTTACCATTAGCAAAATATAATTTTGAATTACGACATAGTAGAAATTCTCTTAAGGCAAACATAAAACCTGCTTGAGGTTCATCTATTTGCCGCCAGAAGATTGTAACTTGATTGAAGTAAACATATGCTGAACAAAGAAACCTCATCAGTGTAGAGAGGAACAATCGTACTCTCGCAAATGGATCGTTTATTATAACAAAAAGATTTCTTTCGGGGAAAGAGGAAATTTACTAGAAGTAAGAACATTTTCCTTTTGAAGGGAGAAGTCAATAATTTTGCAGCAAACACCTGTATATTCGCAGTGGGTTGATTTCTTCTTGCGTCAAGTAGACATCATTCAAGTGGATTTTTCTACTTGCTTCCAGTATCCACTTTGTTCAGTGTAGTTCATATAATAGTATATTACGCACTTGGACAGTCCATATCTCGTGTAAATTGTCAACACGAGAATGTGGGCAGGTCAATTTTACTCCCGAGGAGCGTATACTATTTTTCACCATACCCGAGTCGAAAATACCACATTCCCGATTTTGAGCCGGGAGCGAAAGTGGCACTTTCGGACAGGGTATGGTGAAAAATCTTAATCATATAAATTCATGGCACCCACGCACTGAAGAATTGTATATTTATCATAAAGCATATATATCGTAAGTTATTTATTTATAGATATAATTCCGTTTGATTAACAATAGCATTTCGCGTCGAGCACACGTGCACGCGTGACTTTCGCGCTTGAGAATCTCGGGAATTCCCTCGCTTTCGTATAGATATCGATTTCAGCACGCGCGTCGACCGACTACAATGGCTGGCTTGGATTGCTTTGAGGAAATCAATTAGCCGCCTTTCACAGTTCATCAGCTCTCGTAATGAGCTGAAAAATGCAATCGCATTACGAACTTGTTCGCGATTCAGCTGGAAACGTGTGCTACGTGTCAAGTATAAGTATATTAGAAATTTTTAGGAATGTCAGTTTTGAGTTCATATAGTTAATTACATTATTTAATTAAATTCCTTTGGCTATATATTGCGCGATTGTATCAGATTTCGGATCTTATATACATAAAATATAGTTCTTGGACAATTAAATTTATGATTTTCGAAATAAATCTAATTTAATATCGATGAATTTTATGTTTTAATTGATTTAAGGACTTTCACACAAAGAAATTATGATTTTAAACAATGACTGGAGAATCGCATTGTCTTTTGTTAATATCGATTGTGTAATCCTAAACACTTGTCGTTGTTATATTCAGATACAGTACCAAAGTTACGAGCCACCCTGTTATTCATGCTCAAATTTGAATACATAACTGTACCTATTGTATCTTACTTGTGAAATAACATTTAATTGGATAACGTTCATTATCTGTTTATTTTAGATTTATTTTAAACTGTATGATTGTGAGCACTAGAAAAGCTGTAACATCAATATTGATATAGATGCGTTGAAAGGGCCGTCATTATAGCAAATTTAATATTTACATTGATGTACACTATTTGAATTTTAATGCTATACATGAATAACGTTGAATATAAATACATATTTCATTCAAATATGCAAACTGTCACGTTCATTTGTTGGTATATTTTTATTTGTAATATCGTTGATGAGTATTTGCATTTAAATTAGAAAATAGAATAAATAAATATTAAAAGACGAGTATCATATATTATTCAAAATAATAAAAGAGAATTCATTGAAAAAGAAGGTTTTATCTTTTAGTTGTGTGGTATGAAAGAAATATCCTAAATCAAAACCTTACACTCTAAATATATGAATCAGTGAAATTTCACTAAAAAATGTAAGTATTTCGAACAATCGTATTTCCTACAAACCGCCAACCCCACGCAGATCATGTACACAAAATTCTATAGCGTCCCATGAAAAGCCCCGCACACGGCGATTATCAACGAGGAGCTTGCCTGCCTGCCTGCCATCGTTCGCCGTCGTTACCTTCGCGCATCGCCGATCAGCGCGCCATTTAAGGCGTTTGTTTCTAAGGCTCGCTGAGACGATAAAGGGGCGCCGACGGCGATTTCACGAGCGACGTCGTCGTCGAGGACGCACGAGCGAGCGCGCGGGCATTAAAGTGCCGTGGCGAACAGCTCCTCGGATCCCGTGTATTATAGGGAAACAGGAGCGAGCGAGCGCAACGTGAGGGTATATGAAGCGAGTTGAGTGGTTCCGGGTTACTGGAATTCCTTCCCTTTTTTCCGTCGAGTAACTGTGGTAATCGTTCTGGTTGTGGTTGTTTGATTGTTACAAAAAATAAAGGTTGGTTTGAGGATTGATTAGTCTATTTTCTGAAAAGGAGAAAGCAAAAACTAGGTATTTAAACACGCTTTGTATCTATTTTGACCTTCAGTATTGGAATATAGTCTTGGATCATTAATGATATTTGAATATAATCAAAATATATAGTTACGATGCTTATATAATAAAAGTAAAATCTAGTTATAAAGAACTAAAGGAGAAGTAGGTAATAACAATATTGTTAATATAGATTCAGTAGTAAAGCTGTACGAACAAAACCGACTTTTTCTACTTAAATGGACAAAGTGCTCTACCTCAAGCTACTATATAATACACTACTTTTATGTAGATCAAAACATTCTTCCGCACCATTTACTTAAAGAAATTCCGTCTTTTTGTATTTTAATTAGCTTGTTAGCCGCATTTATGAAGAAAACTATAGGTAATAAGTAGCGAGTTTCTTTTGACTACAAAGCTTATTCATTAAACTGGAAATGTATACTTAGAAGTATAAATTATTAACTTTGTATGTTCAGTTTCAATCATCGTTAAAAATATAAAATATTATAATAGACCTGGTAGAAATGTTAACAAGAAGCTAGCTATTTTCCAGTTAATTTTCTGGCTGAAAACAAACATTGCTTATATTTGAGATGAATTATATTATTTTTGCACTATCATTTTTATTAATAATCTTTCTATTTAATTAACACCTTAGCTATAAAATATGCTTAATTTTCTATCAGAGAGATTGTATAATATTACAATTAATAATAAAAAAATCGCATTCTAACAAATACTGATTTATTTCCAATACTCAGGCTACGAACATTATCATCATCATTATTAAAAATCACTTGCGATACGGTAAATTACATTGACGTTCCATATATAATCAAGCAGGATTCCGCACGATCGACGAAGTGTTTTCAAATTTCAATTATCTCTTTGTGAAATCCAGAGGCGCAACTTAATCCAGCGGTAATCCGATTCAAACGATTCCGAACATAACGATATTCCCCCATACTTCCTCATGACTCTCGCGTTAATTAAAACCAAGTTCCTCCTCCTCCCACGTATCATCGCGCAGCCATATCCCCCTCTCGAACGCAATATGCTGTGCGCGCGCGAGAGAGAGAGACAGGAACTTCCTTGACTGCTCCTTCTCCGAAAAAGGTCAACGCTTCCTCCTCCTCCTCCTCTCTCTCTCTCTCCTTGGCCCATCATCGTTCCGTCGATCAAATAACCTCGAGGCTGCCCTTCGCCAGAGTTAGTGTGATGCGCGCTAAAGCTTCCCTTAAGCCGCTATCCCTCCTCTCGTTCTCGCTCTCGACGCTTCTGTATAAGCGCACACCGACGATTGTTATCGCCGCGCGCGAACGCGAGGACGCGAAACAGTTATGCAATAATGGGCCGAGAGCACGTGGCGACGCCGCACGGAAAGAGGGAGATAGAGAGAAAGAGAAAAAGAGAGATGAATCACGACTGAGGCAGAGATGGATGGCTGCCGTGGATTTCGAACCGTTATTTATAGGGATATTCTGCGCTTTAACGACGGCTGTATATACTTTTCTTGGCCGTGTCTCTTTCGGAAAAAATCCCGGCGGTCCTTTTGAATTGCGCAGGAGGGCAAGAAAAGAGTGTGCGCTTGTGTGCGTGTGTGATCGCATGTGCCTGGCTTTAAAGGAGATGTAGGCGAAGAGATGGGGGAGAGATAAGCTCTCCGCGCGCGGCCCCTTGCTAACTTAATTTACGTACACTTGTGCAACAGATATAAAGCGCCCGAGAAGCACTCCGAGGAGGATATTTTTACCTTCTCTCCTTTCTCAGTGTGCACGGCGAAAGATATTGGATTGTAAATCAATGCCGAGAACTAATTAATGGGCTGTATCGTTTTGTATATACAACAGGTGTTTGCCAAGTGTTATTGAAACAAGAATGAAAAATGTCCATATTTTTTTTTGCATTATTGTTGAAATTGCTTATCTTTTTAAGGAGATGAGAAACTCGGGTATAGACAACATTTCTACGATCGTTATTTTATTTAAAATAATAAACAATTAAATCAATTGATATTAAATAAAAGATGTATCCATTACCTATACACACTTTTATTATTGGAGATATTGACAATGTAATCGTGGCTGTAATCACATCAGATACTTTATATCAATATACATAAACGTCACAGACATAAACGTCAATTATAAAATACATTAATGTAAAAGTGAGAATTCGAATAAATATTATTTAAAAATTGCATAAACTGAAAGATTTTAAATAAAATTTTGGAAATTTGCTCTGGTACGTGAATTTATCAATATTATGTACCATAAGAATAATATGTAAAACTACTAATATCTACATTTAAACAGTAAGGAAAGACTAGAACAAATATTGAACGAAGGAAGGTAGAGACGTCAAGATTACGATTCATTTATTATGCGCGTGGAGACGCGTTCTATCAACCACGATCCATTCATATATGCGTATAGCCTTACAGTTTTCTTCTTTCGGGCATTGTGGCGTACATGTAACGATATAAATAGAAAAAAAGCGGTTGATTGATTGAATGATTGAATGTTTACCCGATACAGGGGCTTGCGCGCGTTCCGATTCACGTGGGCGATCGCGTGGTAATTCAATAAATAAAAACGCACGTGTCATATTTATCATACCCCGACTAGTCTGATGTGATATCGGGCTGTGTGTGTATATCTTATTAAAAATTGTGAATAATGAGCGGTAATTGAACGATAAACATGTTAAATTCATGATTAATTTCAACTATATTGACGTCTATCCGTCATTCTATTCATGTTATTTATTTGCAATCGAGATTTTTGACGCTTAGAGTAAACAAACTATTTCCGTGGCGAATGCTTTATAGGGGAACAAACCGATTAGATAGGTCAATATTCTCTACTCAATCGCATGAAGCTTATTTAATTGAATGAATTTTAAAATGCAGAAGTGGCTGAGAACTTTTCAAAAAACTTTTGTTATCTAGATTTAATAGTATATTGTACAATTAGTGCGAGAAGCAGGTATTTTGTTAACGACTGTAACAATCAAACTTGTTAAAAAAAACCATCCCGCACATGTTGCATATCCATTTTTTTTGTGACAAGCTGTAAGATGTTCGATTTCTTATGCTTAGCTGGAATGTATAAGAGATAACCGTATAGGTACTGTTTTCAAAATAGTGCCTCTCACACGCCAGTCCTGCATGAGACATCGAACTTTTGGCAAGATATTTTTTTTAAATCATATATTTTTCTTAATAATGGGCGTTTTAAACATGGAAAAATATTTTTTAAGGAAAATACTTTGAGGCAAAATAAGGAATCTGATACCGAAACAAAATAAAATATGTTGACCTGTTCTGTAGAATAAAATTTAAATTGACTTCTCACGTTTCTCAAGAGTATTATGAACTTTACTTTATTAAAAGTACAGGTATATTAATCAAAGAGGACCTTTTGCGGAATGCAATCACTCGATCTATTATGGAATCTTAAAAAAACTAGATTATATGCTATGGCTCATCAATTTCTCTAGTTCGCTTCAAGAGACCATTGATTTAATTTCTTTCCACGATCCTATTACCAATAAATTTCAGATACACTTTACTGGTCTCAAATGAAGTTTAAAAATTCAAATTTTCGTATTGTACATTCATTTATTTACGTTAAATCTATTTATTAATACTCTATTTCCGCACACTCATATACTCATAAACATGTAAATCTCAACACTAACATTAAAATATCCTTAACAATATCCACGGTACATTAACAGTTTGAAGACAAGGACTCTTCAAACTGAACTACTGCGACCCACAATTTCTATTTAATCCACGAATTTATAAATTGCATTTCCCAGCTATTTTTAACGAATAGAAGGCGACCAAAATAAACTCGCGCAATCAACGTCGCGCTA
This sequence comes from Torymus auratus, assembly GCA_900474315.1. Taxonomy (NCBI): domain Eukaryota; kingdom Metazoa; phylum Arthropoda; class Insecta; order Hymenoptera; family Torymidae; genus Torymus; species Torymus auratus. The sequence goes on along the minus strand of UXGD01002420.1, from coordinate 4,743 downwards.
AAAATAACACGTAAATATCGTCAAAGAACAATCTATCTTTATGGAAACAATCATTCTCGACTCGACAGCATCAGCAGCGAAGGCCGCACCAAACGCACATGTCGCTCTTTCTCTCTCGCGCGCGAATTAATACTCGCCGGTGTGTGCCCGCAGCGTCATTTCTGAAACTACGTCGGGCAGCGCGAAGCGAACGCACTCCACGCCTACGGGCAATTGCGTTTCGCACTTGTGACGCGCTCAATAATTGGAGACAGCGGCCCCTGTATTGCGCGGCGGACCGAGTGAGTGAGAGAGAGAGAGAGAGAGAGAGAGAGAGGAGCCCTTGAATTATCGGCTGCGATAATGGGCCGTTTCGTTTTCTTTCGTCGACTTGCAAGTATTACTGCCATTTCGGAAGGTGCAGTGAAGGCGGAGGGCTAACGTATAGAAATGTGTGGTTTCGCGAGATAAACTGTTTGCGTTTCATCGAAGCTCCGTACATATATTAAATGATACAGCCGCATGGGGTGTTATTAGGCGCGCGTGCGAGTTGGATGCTTCTGAAATTCGAAATTAAAAACTGCCACGTACGGTTGGGGAATGTCACTCTTTTTTCTCGCTGATAACGTGATTCAACTTTATGCGGCATTTTTATTTATGATAATTTATGTATGATTTCTTAACGATGGAAATGCAGTTTCGCTTGTAACTTTATAGAAGTCTCCTTCAATAAACGCCGAAGTAATGCTTTTACCTAGAACCTTGATGTGACGTTTATGACAGTGGAGCGAGAAAAAAACGCATAATTCAAAGTTATAACGAAGTTTGCACATTGTGTTGTATATGAAAAAAAAGTTCGAAACTCATTCGATTTCATGAGGTACGTTCGTACCATGCATAAATTAATGCCAAATTACAAACTTCTATTTGACAAACAATTGGAATTATCAAAGTTGGATTATCAATGCATATAAATAAGCTTGAAACTCATTCGATTTCATGATAGTCCTGGCGCAGCCCCATGGTGGCCGTGGGCCGTCGATGTCCAAGGCTTCACCAAGGCTTTTCTTACGAATTTAGACCCGATGAATCCGAATCCGCAAGAGGTTGGTCGCTAAAGTGGGACATTTATTAGTTATAAACAATTTTATCAAAAATTACGAAAATTTCATATTTTCACATCAAGGTAAGGGCCATTATATTTTTTATAGTATTTCGAGGTATAATGTGTCACAAAATACATAAGTAATACAAAATTACGAATAATAATTTATTGAATAGTATTTTTAGACTCGAGTGCGGAAGTAGATTATTTACCTCATGTGACGTTCTTATGTCGAATGAAGCGAGAGCAAAAAGTAACATGAGATAAATAATATACTTACGAACTATATACTCTCGAACCGTATTTTATACCACGAGCGCCAAAAAATCATATTAAAGTTGTGATTTTGAGGTTAGAGTGGTATAAAATATATAAACAATTCAAATATTAGACAATTTTTATAAAGATATGTGAATGTAATAGATCGATATGGTCTTGGCGATTTTTTCTAGAAATAGTAAAAATTAAATTTAAATAAAACTATAAAATATATGCATTTAGGCATAAATATTTTTCAATTCAAATTAAATTGAATTTAGAATAATAATAAAATTAATTAATTGATGAAATGAAAAAAAAACATTAATTATTAAATTAATTTTTACTTTTAATTTTTATTTATTTTAAATTCAATTACCTAGCTGTAAAGCCTAATTGTAAAGTATGCACAAGAAAAACGTGCTATTGCGTCGCTGCTGAAATTGAATGTTGTTCATTTTGTTTTTACCAGGGAAAAAACATTTCAAAATAAATATAATATTAAGTGCTATTGTAACGTTTAAAAACGAAAATGTATAAAAATTCCATAAATGATAATTTCTTTACTATGTAATTAATTAATTAATTTTTTTTTGGATATCGGCGAAATCACCCTATATCTTACATTCGCATATCTTTATAAGAGTTGTCTAATGTCTTAATTGTTTATGTATTTTATATTTTGTATTATTGTTAATTTCACATTCCGTACACATTTTACGACATATTGTGCTTTAAAATACTATCAAAAAAATTACAATGTTACTTACCTTGATGTAAAAATGTGAAATTCTCGTAATTATTGATAAAATTGTTTATAACTAATTAATGTTCCACTTTAACCAAAAAAATCTAGCGGATTCGGATTTAGGAGGTCAAAATACATAAGAAAAACCTTGGTGAAATCTTGGACATCGATGGCCCACGGCCGCTTATGGGCTGCGCCAGGACTATGAGGTATAATTATACGTTCGCATCATGCATAAATTAATGCCAAATTACCAACTTCTATTTGAAAAACAAATCGATTGATCAAAGTTGGTAATGCACGAATAATAACAACCTTATTAGCGTTATTTTGCGAATGTCGCTCAAGAAATGAGAAAAAGAAGAGACAATACGTCATTAAAAACAGCGTCGGAGTATACTTCATCAAACCACACAAGTACATACACGAAGGTGAGTTTCCTGCATTAGAAAGTGAAAACTGTATCGTATATTCGATCTCGCAAATAGCCTGTGAAATGTTTATATATCGCATGTGCACACCCGCGGCGGGATTCCGAGCAGTTAAACGGGTTCTCTAATTAGGCGATTTGATTGTTTCACGCGAAAGCTCCCGTTGCGCCGGAGCGCGCCACATTCGGCGTTTCTCTAATAAGCGTTTCCACCGGCCGGTGGTCTCGGTGCAGCCGAAATTGCATGTGCGGCTGCGAGTGAATAGCTCGCTCTGAGCGACGACTTTGCGAGTGTGGTAGGTGCGTTAAATTGAATTATAATTGATCTTGGTAATTGACGAACTCGATGGCACGTCGTTACGGTGATTAGTTAGTACATGTTGTTAAGATGAACTTTAGTTTATTTATATAAGAATAAGCTTTATTCTTATTACTACTATAGAAAAAAATAATACAATCATTAATTTTTGGAAGTGCACGCTACAAATTCCGATAATCAGAGATTTTATTTCTGAAATTCAAAAGGATTGAACATTTTATATTATAGATTTTACGTATTATTGTAAAAGCGTGCTTTTTAGATAGAAACTGATATTGTTACGTTTCCACTCGGTGTGTAGAGAAACTTGAGAGCATTAGCGAGAACACATACGTGTTGTAAATTCGCCCTGGCACGAAAAATATTTAAATCCGAGAAATTAAAGTGGAGCATGAACGAGCTCGACTAGATATGCAAATAATATACACACTTTAAATGTAAATCCGCAAGCTTTGATTCCATTTCATAAGTTTTTCCATTGCGAGAAAAATCCAATGTACATTTTTCCCAAAAAAATCGCTTTCCGGAGAAAAAAAAAGTATTAAACTGTCCCCACGTGTCTGAATATTACTTGCGCTCGGGCATGTATGTAAACATAGAAATAATCCACTTGACTTGGAAATAGAAATGAGCTTCGGCCGACACACTTCACCAGAAATACATGCCCGTAACACATATTTTAAGCTGTTTGTGTACTTTAAGTATACACTTTACAAGAATTATGTCTCTTGTATGTATATTTTAAAGAATCAAAATTATCGCTCGGTATCATTTTACTTTTGCATAACATATATGTACCTCCAAACAGAAACACGACGCACAACATCAAGGATTAAGAAGCCCGCACCGTAATATATGCGCCACGTGTGCGGCACATTAGACGCAATTTGGCTGTAAGTAAACTCGAAAGCTCGCGTTTGCTTGTTTGCTCGCGCACTGCTCGGCTATATAACTCGAAGCGAGACTGATTTACGGGCCGAGTCACAAGTTCCTCACGCACTTGCAGCTTTCAATAATAAAATTGATTGCGCGCGAGAACGGACGATTTACGGGCGGCCATTACCAAAGTGGCCCTATTCGTGACAACTGCAGTACGCGCAATCGTGCGCAAAAAAACAAAAATGCAAAAAGCCACTACAACCCTGCGCGTGTTCACCCTCCTCGCTGTTCCGCCGAATATACATATTTTTTTCCCCCTTCTAATCGCCACATCACGCGGACTGCAGTTTTGTCGGAAAAATGCAGCCGTTCGCGCGTGAAAAAAGCTTGCGTGAGTGCTTTTGCATTATTCATCGGCAATGTAAAATCGCGTACGAGAGGTGCGCTTTACGAGTTTCTTCTTCGCGTATATTATCGCCTCTCGTGGCCGTGTGAGCGCATATATGTATTATACGCAGCGGCTGCGTGCCCGCGAATTTACGGCCCGGAGCGCGTAGTTTCACTCGTGTGTACCATCTTCACTTATCTGCAAGCTTGAATAACCAATGTCGCCAGTTTCAAAATATGAACAATATATCGACGGCTGAGCGGAACAAGATGCTATCCCGGCTGAGGCTAATAGAAGATACTATCTCGGCCGAGGCTTACAGAAGATGCTATCTCGGCCGGGACTCAGAGAACGTGCTATCTTGGCCGAGTAACATTGCATTTTCCAGTAGGGATGCACGAATACTTGACTCGATATGTTTGATCAGTATCGAACTATTTTTTCGAACTCGAGTCGAATACTCGATACTTTGAACTGTCATATGAACATCATACGAACTACTCGTATGCCATCAAACTTCCGACGTGATTGAACTATTCGATTTGGTAAAACTGTTCGAACCAGATAAGACTGTTCGACCGAAATCGAACTATTCTGTTTTGGCGAACTGTTTGAAGTAAAAAAATATATTCGATTT